>JBAFWW010025695.1:14782-43236 GCA_036873685.1 Agapornis canus
AAAACCCTCTTACCTGTTTAGGTAAAAATCAACTTACAATTTTTTCTCCTTCTTTTTTTTGTTTTTATTTTTTTTTTTTTTTTTTCATTTTAGATGGAAAATTATTAATTTTAATACAAATTAACTACTGTGTATAGATGATGGACTTTTCTGGTTTTGTAATTCAACACTTGCAACATTTCGTGAGTTGAAGATTTAGACTACAGGTCAGTGTCAGGTCTTTCCCCTATTCATCAGGAACTGTGCTTGTCACTGCATAAGAAATAAGCAGAAAAAACGTTAAGCTTTCTCACTTCTGTACCTTCATTCTAATGCAGCATGGCACAGCTGTCATCTTAGGTGGAAAATAAGGGAAAGTATAAGGAATACCATAGAGCACTGCTACAAACGAGTCAAGGGCAGGAAACCTTTTTGGTCATTTCAAATTATAAGTGCTCAGTACACAAAATCTATGTCAACACATTTTATAAAAAGTAGAACTAACTAAATAAGTTTTTGAAGTTATAATCAAAGAAATGTCATTCTCTTCCCTTCCATTTAGAAGCAAGATTGCTCTTGACCTTTGGAGACACTTAAAGTTCATTGCAAAGGAACACTTTGCAGCTGCAGCTTGTACAAAGCTAAACAAGAATAAAGCCACACTAGTACTGTAAGTCCAAATTAATATATATTCCTCAAGGACTTTTAGTGCCACTTGTCATATATTTATAGGTTTTATACATTTTCAAAGTTATAAATGGAGGATTCTTAATAAAAAAATGAAAGCCTTTTACAGTGCAAACAAACAAAAAAAAAAGTTACCTAGTTGTAACTGAAACTCACAATTCAAGTAGTTGTTAAAAAATTAACTTTGGCTCCTTACAAAACTAAGACCAGGTTCTGATACAGAAAATTCAAATAGTGCTGGTTTTCATTAGTGATTGAGAAGTAGTTCCATAATATAAACACAGGTGAATATTATACTCTATTTTTTTTTTTTGCAACACATTTATTTACTGAAGAAACAAGAAATTTACTTATATTCCTGTTTGGGTTCTATTTAAATGAATTTTGAGAGGTTAAGTGAGCTATCAAAAACTGCTCCACAGTCATTAACATTCAGTTCTGAAATGATCTACAAATCTGCAGTCAGGAGAGAACTTCTCAGGTCAGACAGAAATGAAGCGCTGTTTTCTGTGGAGCTTTGGGGAGGAGGGCTTGTCTATCTGTTTGTTTTCCTTTTGTATTTGAGATATGGGCAAGTGCCTCCAAAATTCCTGAAACATTTATGTAGTAATGCCTACTTATGAAGAGCTTCTGGAAAATGAAAAACCACTACATTTCCTTCTCTCCTTGCAGCTTTCAGTCTTTTCTGTAGAACATTATAGGAGAATACATATTGATGTCAGCAATATTCTTTATCAAACACCTACTGTTTGTGACTGTGGAAGATTGTCTTCTCTGGACCATTATTACTAAGTTCCTAAACATGAATTGCTAACAGTAATGTTCACCTAGATTGAAACATAAGAAAAAAGCTGAATAAAATTCATCAGCTGATTCTCATATGCTAAACTAACATTGAAATATCAGTAGTCTTGTTGGACAACTGCCTCTCCCCTCCCCAGAATGTGAAAGAATTTAACAGAGTATGTGAATAAAGTAGAAAGGTATTCCTGGTGCATATTGCATGATTGACAGAAAATTAATGTAAGAGCAGTTTAGACTGATTTACAGTGGCAATAAGGAAAATGAGATGGTAAGAACAAAAGAGGTGTTAAATACGTTTAAAAATAGAAAAGAAAATAGAAATGTATGAAAGGAAATGGAGAATGGAAAAGAAGAGAATAAAAATATATGAACAGGAAAAATGATGAAAAGCAGACTAACAATACAAAAGGTAAAAACTATGAAGAGCAAGGAGCAATAGGAAGAGATATGTAATGAAATGTGCTGTGCAGAGAAATAAACAGCAAACGGAGGATATAAATCAGAAACATAGCATGTGCCTTAACTTAAAGTTACTTGGTTACAAGAAAAATCATAATTTATGTTTCATTTTAAGAAGAGATTTGACTATATCTTCAGATAAAACAAAACAAAAAAAATAAAATAAAATAAAAATGAAATAAATAAAATAAAATTATAAAACAAACAAAAAATTAGATGGTGCTCTGAGGTGGTCCAAAAACATTATCTGTGCTCTTGCGGTACTTCTGCACCAAGGTTCTAATAAGATGGAGTCCAACCAGTAGATAAGGGAAATGAAACAAAATATTTTGAAGCATTTGTTCTGTTTTTAACTCTTAGACCAAGTCTTAGACTTCCATGAAGTATGTTTTGGAATGTGAAAGAAATTGTAAAAGAGACAAAATTGAGATATTAATATCAAGTGGATAGATTAAGATGTTAGGTCAATTTCCACCTGATAAATTTGAGATTAACAAAAAAAAGAGGAAATCCAGAGAAAAATTGGTGCAAATTGGTTGTTTGGTGACATAATGCAGGATCTAAGCTAGGAAGGCATGAAGCTGAGAAGAGGCTAGTCTTCAAAGGCATTTACAAAACATCTTTGCAAAGATGTTGATTAATATATGAAATGGGACACCAAAGACAGCAGCAATAGCTGTAACCACAAACCCACTCCAGAAGAAAAAGACTATTACAGGGTACGAAGTCTAGACAACTCTGTTGTTGTCAAAATATACATTGTGCCACCAAACATGTCTTTAATGCACTGTGGATAGTTTTCTTGCCGCTGCACACTGCTCATAGCCATTATCTTGCTGTCAGTTTCACAGACATCTTACACACACATATTCAGCAAATACATGCAAAAGTTAGATAGTCCTTGGAAAATGAGGTATATTGAAAACATAATAGAGAAGGGCATCTTACAGGAAAATTCACAGTGCATGAGGAACAATCAGAAAAAAATATTTCATAGTCCGCCTAAACATGAGTCTCATCCCTTCTCTTGACTACCCAAATAAAAATCAATTAATCAACAGAATTGGTATATTTTTCCTCATCCTCATATTAGTACAGGCCATAAATTACATAGGCTGAACAGGGTTTTTTTTTAATTAATCCTATATTCACCTTTTTTATTAAATACAAAGAGTGCATGTGTGTGTGTTTGTATGGTTGTCTATAGCAGAATTTATTGTGAGTGCACTTATAAGGATACATGGACACATATTTGCTTTTTAAAAACTCAGTTCTATAAAATACTTTAAGTATATGTATGAGATTTAATTTTGCAGTTTTCTGTTGTCATCTAAAATCTGTTAGACAAAAAAATTAAACTGTTTCTACTTGTGTCATCCTGCAGAAGCTGCTGCCTCCAAAAGTATGCCCATCTTCTAGCTTCAGCCCACAGACTAAAGGGCAGAAGTCAAATATCTGCTGCAATGAAAGCAAATGGAAAAGTCTTGGAAAGAGATGGAAAATCGTCAGGGACAAAGAAGCCTGGAGAGAAAAGGGCACTCAGTGAACTGGCTAATTCAGTGTCCTTAGAAACATCCCAAAGACTGAAATGTAGAAACATGGTATCTTAATTCTTTGGAGTAGTGTATTTGTCTCCATTTATTATCATACTTGTTTGTTTCATAATAGAGGCAAACAAGCATCAAGAGTGTTTAGTAGAATGCACTACATGGATGAGTAGGGAGTTTCTTCTGTTGTGACGTAACAGTCACAATAATCTGTGCAAGCAGAGATCACCAAGGAGAAAGAAATGCATGGTATTAAAGTAACCAACCATATTAGCCCAGGAGAGCAGCTAGAATCAGTGTTAAATTATTTCATCCTGGTGTAAAGATTTTTTTGTGTAATAAATATTATGTAAGTTTTATTTGCCCAGCAATATTGGTTTTTTTTTCAATTCTTCACCTTGGAAATGTTTCTACAGTCTAAGTAGAAGCAGGAGCTCTTTTCATAGCACGCACATAATCTGTGTGTTAGGTGCCAGGGAAGCTGGCAAGCTAGTAAGGAAATACTAGGACAATAAGGAGAAATAAAGTTAATAGCAAAAAGGAATAACATCCTGAAATACCATTGCTGCCACTTGATCTCTGGAACAAGAATCTGCAATGCAATAATTTTACTTTTTTTTTTTTTTTTTTTTTTTTTTTTTTTTTGCATTCCAGCTCCACCTGTAATGACTTGAATGTCTACATTTTATGGAGACAAATCTCCTCACTGTATAATAACCTCTTTTATCACTATCTGTTTCCTGCAACCTTTGCCTATTTGTCCTTATATTCTGAATATCTTCTAATACTCCAGATCTTTCAGTGAATTTTGGCAGGAGTCTAAGAAGAACAATTCCTATTGAAATTAAATGCTTTTCTGCTTCTTACTCTACTTTTGTAGGAGCTGAAAGATGAAAATCTTTCTGGTTTAGTGGCAGCAATTCTTATGAAGTCAAGAGTGAAAATAAAGAAGTGAGGGAGAATATATTTGTCATTCTTAAAGCAAATGTAATCATGGAAGTACACATACTGATGAGCGTGTCCCTTCCTGGTTAGTTGCAGATAAAAGTTTTTACTTAAAATGTATATCTAATCAGCATGAATTTTCCTTTCTTCTATTGACTGGGTTTGTGAGGTACTTTCATAGTCCCTACTAATTCTCTCAGGTTTAAACCAATTTAAATAATTTTTATCATTTCCCTTTTCTCCAGAGCTTCAAGGTTTTTAGTAAATACATTAAGCCGTGGCCTAATGTCACTTTTAGAGGGCTTTAACTACTACACAGTTTTGAAGATGACATTTTGGTTTTCTGTAAAAAAAAGAAAAACTTCATTTTAATGATAACAGTATTTTAATTTATGATCATTGTGAAACAGCACTTACTGAAATCAAGTAAATGTCCTTATTGCACACATCCGATTGCACACAATCAATGGAAATAAAATCTAAAGTAACAATATTTATTACTTTCTTGATGCTGTAGCAGTTTTATCAGTTTCTAAATCAGTTTATATTTTATAGTTTATATTTCTGAAAATCTAATATGTTAATAATTAATGGCTCATGTGAATAAAACTTTGCATGGCTTAACATAACTCAGTTGCATGGTTTTTGTTCTGCTCATGCATAGCTCTGTGTTACAGTGGAAAAAGAACAAATCTTTAGTGCAAAAGTATAATTATTACAATGTATTCTGTGCAGTCATTGTAGTTCTTGAAGTGTTAAGAAACAGAGTTTTCAGGACTGTGTAACAGATGGAAAAATAGAAGATTAGGGATGAGACTGCCTAAAGGTGCAATCCTTTTGAACAACTGTGGATATAAGCATTCTTCATGTGTCATTTTCAGACATTAATATTTCTTAAACTCTGTTGTCCTGCGCCAATGAACAAACTCTTTTACCTTACTATAAAATTGCACAAAATAAAGGAGAACACTTAGGTTTAAGGGATATTTGATTCACATCTGTTTAGACTGTGGCAAGGAGCAACATGAGAAAGAAGAAACCAACCAGTGACTCAGAATCTAGAGAAACTCAAGAAACAGTGAAAAATAATAGAGAAAGACTAATATAAATGAATAACCTAACAAGGGAGAAAAACTAAATGGTAATGCTATTCTGGGTTAGAAAATTAATCTAGTCCATCCATCTAGTCAGAAGAACAATCACATCTTTAAGGGCAAATACAAGTTTTCAGGGCCCAGTCCCAAAATACCTAGTCTGTATAAGATTTAGGCTATTTGTTAATCTAACATATTCAAAAGGCAAATGACACCAAATACTAATGTCCACTGTGTTGGATTGACAGCCAGCAGCTACACTTCTATCCAGTCTCTTGCTCACTCCCCCACAGGGGGATGGGGAAGAGAATTAGAAAAGCAAGTATCAAAACTAGTGGGTCAAGATAAAGAGAGCTTAATAGGTGAAGCAAAGCTGTGAATGTAAGAAAAGCAAATAAAACAACTCATTCACTGTTTCCCATCAGTGGGCAGATGTTCAGCCACCTCCTGGAAAACATGGCTTCAGCATACATCATGCTTACTTGGGAAGAGAAACCCCATAACCACAAATATCCCCACTCATTCTCCTTTCCCCCAGCTTTTATTGCTGAGCAAAACACTATATAGTACAGAATATTCCTTTAGTTGGAAGAAGAAAAAAAACAACCCAAGAATTAAAAGCCCAGCACCATGCAGACACTGATCAGCAATAGATGGAACATGGATATATTAGCAACACAGTTTTAGTCACAGTCCAGAGCACAGCATCATTAGGGCTGCTATAAGTCCATCCCAGCCAGACCCGAAATGCACCTATAGGTGAGGTATAGGGCAGATGCCAATTTTCTTGTGCCTGACAAACAACCAGCACCTTCTTTCATGAAGTGACCAGAGACAATGAAAGAAGTGTGGGTAATTTATGTATTCACTTTTGCAATGATTCAGACATAGCAGATGTTCTAACTGCTTATCCAGTTAGGGGTTGTTTAAATACCAGAGTTTACAAAACAGCAGCATGGTTCAGAATACTTAGCAGCTAAGTGATATGATTTTATAACAATACAAGACCCTTGTAAAGGCTCAGGGAAAAAAAAAATATGTTCAGTGGATATGACCTGAATCTATAAGGTTGCACTGGAATTGAAATATAACACTTCATTACAGCATATAAAAATACAATGAAAAACCAAAGAAAACAGACTAATGCCCTATTTAGTGCTACTGTGAACTATTGCCATCTGTAGTTTCATTAAATCTACTGATGCAGTATCAGAGCTAAGGCTATGAAAGAGGAAGCTTTTCTCTGAGTAATGAAATTCTATTTATAAGTATGGTCTCATTTTGTAAGGAAGATGTGTAGAAAAGATGAATAGTTTAACTGTGACTCATAACCAAAGAGATCATGGGTGGAATTACAGGTAATTATCATTTCTGAGAAACTCACCTCTGAGTTTGGATGATGTGTCAAGGATTCTTGATTAGCAATCTGCCACATTTATAATGTTGTGGAGGGCACAGGAAGCAAGGAGGGCAGTCAAATCAACCTTCATTAATCTTGTATGCTTAAAATTACAGCTTTTATATAAATAGAATATTAAGATAAATTACTAAGAGGCTTTGTTCAGCCAGAAAAACAGGCTCAACCTCTTTTGTTAACATACAGCTCTGACAGTGTTTTAATCCATATTAACTGTCTGTGCTATATCATAAGTTTAAGTCCCTCAAGCAGATGGCACTTAAAATATTCATCTTTGTAACAGACTTTTCCCCCACTTAAGAGAAAGGTAATGTGGGATAAATTTTAAGCACTAAAGCAATGTTTGAAAATTTCCTTCAGCTGGTGAGTTAACTGTGGAGGACTCTACCTGCATCCTTATAGAAACAGCAAAAAACTCCTTAGGTCAGGTTTTATGGCATATTATTTCCTCATCAGCTGTGTTCCCATTAAGCTTAAGACAGACACATCCAGCTGCACAAATCACAGTCTCCCTCAGACACAATTAAATTTAGACAGAAAAAAAGGAATATATTGTAATTCAAAATGTCTTTCTTAATTGTGTTAAGTGCCTTAGAAAATATCCAGACATCAGACTGAAAAGTCGTATTTAACTTATTTTTACAGCATTGCAAATGCTTACAGCTCATAGGGAGAAGTAGCAGGAAATAATTTAGATACAGCAACACTGAATTCTAACCTGAATCTAAAGATAATTTGCATCTGCAAATACTCCTAAAAGAAGTGTGAATCACTTCTGAGGGCAAGGGTTTCATATATATCCCATAATAGTCTACATGTTGGTTTCTTATGGACCCCAAACCTCAGTTTTTGAGACTCTTATGGTTATATTTTTCCCTTGCAAACTTAGTTTGTGAGATGTAATGATATGAGTAAATCTTCCAGTGCTAAAGTAATGATGCAAGAAATTGAAATAAGGTATCTGGTTTAAAACAGGACAGGTGAACCAAGGCAAATAGTGTCTGGTTCCATTGGCATTTTCTGTTAGAGTTTAAAAGGGATGATGAGTAAGGACTTTTGCAATAGAAATATTGAAACTCTATGGTTTTCAATTATGAAAGGTGTTAAAAGATAGAAAGGACCAGGAGCCTGTGCCATAAGGAAACATTTAGCTATAGATCATTCTCATACAGAATCTTGCTGCTTGAGGTGGAGCTGATTTACAAGAGGCAGGAACTAATCGCTTAGGCACAGGGAATATTGATATTTTTTTTTTTTAATTTTTAACAAATACATTAAAAATTAAGTTTAAAAATTGTATTTAAAAATGTCTATGATGGAGAAGAAAATTACCCCATATATCATAGCTGTTTGTGAAAGTTCACCAGAGAGATGGGCTAAAGAAAAGGAAGTCTCTGAGTTTATCTAAATCTTTGTGATAATCTGTTCACAGAGCAAAACTCTGCCCATAGAAACAGCTCTGTCAGTGTGCAAGTTTTGATAAAAAATCCATTAGACTGATTCTGTAATTCTTATTGTTAGCCCAGAGCTACTGGCCACAGTAAATGCCATTAATTCACATCATCTAATAACACAGAAAAGAAGGATGTGTATGCCACATTGATCTTCCTTATGCTAACTTTTGCCACTTACATGCTTAACCACAAAGAACATCCATAACTGTTTCTGATTTATCACATAAAAACCTCAAATGTAGATTTACGCGTTAGAGAACAGACTAATTGGCCCCTTTTAGAATCTGAAGCACTTAACTATTTTTTAGCCAAGAAAGCATATTTCTGCATCTAGTATTGTGCAAGTATTTACATAATGTAAATCATTCTCCTATCAGACCATTAAAGTGCATGCAATTAATAATCTACACTCAAGTAAGTCTGAGTTGCTCTATCTGAAAAAGTAACTAATCACAAATTTAGAAGGTATTTGACCAAATTTCAAATTAAGTGTATTCAAAGGCCAGAGTCTCAGAAAGCACAAATGTAGGTCTGAAAACTTACACAAGATGACAAACAGATTCTTACTGGCAAGCTTTCACACCTGACACTAGAAATATTTGATATTTTTTTTTTCCTTTATTACAATGCAACTATTTTAAGCAGTGTAGATCATTGTATTTATTTCCACAGTATTATATTTATTAAAAATACCAAGAACAGTCACTCCTCTTATTAATTATCTTTCTTGCTAACATAATGAGGAGCTACAGTACAATATGTTTAAGCACAGAAAAATTAATTTAATCAACCATAAGAATTTTATTCACTGAATGGTACTGGACCTGTAAGCCTTATCACATGATAGTTTTTCATTGTAATTTTCCTGGTTATTTTAATGTATATGTTCTTCTAGTATGTGTGCTAGATAGATATCAATTCCACTAGTTATTCCTAACACTAGTTGTCATGCCACATGCCATTTGGAAGGTCATTTTTTCCCCTTGTCTTGCACAGATTTCCTTAAACAAAAATATTGGACTATTTTAATCATTCTCATCTTCAGTAACTTCTACTAGCTCAAAGTAATAGTTACTTATGATCATCAGTAGTATGTGGTACAACAGGCCTACAGGTTGTCAGGGACAGCTCAAGTTCAGCATTACCATAGGATTTTCTCTGGTGTGAGAAAATTCTGAAAGCCAACACTATATCGAGTGTGACCACTGTAAAATAACTGGGAATTCTTGCATACTGCTTTTCCCCTAAGTCATTTACAGAACTTTACAACTCTCAGCAGGTTAACGTTTTACCTATTTCATTTTGAAGGCCTCTTGGAAATTTGCAGTTTCCTCTCAAACTGACTTTGGCTGATCATGCATACTCTTCGGAAGACCAAGCTAAACTTTATATTTAACTGTCCTGGTTTTTACTGCAACTATCAGACTTTCTACTTTTAAGAATCTAAACATTCTGTGCAATAATCCCTCAGGACAAATACTTTCTTAGAAGTAAGGACAGTGTATTCTCATCAGTTGGGTAGATTTTTCTAAGCAGCAGTCATGCTCTGCTGTTTCAGATTCAAAATCTCTTCTTTTATTGCTTAGGTCAAAAACATAGCAGTTGTTTATGTCCTATATGATTCCATTATGTTTGAGTTTAGTATATATTTCAGATGTGTTTCTCATCTTGTTTGTTATCACAGCTTGCAAAATTAAATTCTCCATCTTGACTGATAAATTTTCATTGCACTTTGGGGTTTTGTTTTTTTTACAAACTATGTACACATAAGATGGTCAGATTTATCTTAGCTGACCAGATTAAAACTGAAAGCATTTTTAAAATGTTTTATCCAATTCTTATTGCATATTATACATTATAACAGGATATCATATAAATTAATTTATGGAAGTATATAATGTTGCATTTTGTCTAATGGTAGGGTATAATTAAGCTATAAATACATGTTTAGATTATATTAAGTGACATATTTTCCAGCTGATGCACAGGAAATTAGCTGTAAAAGTCCTATTAGTGTTAAGTGGAAGCTGTATTACTAAATCTGTTTGCATCACTCTAAGGGTTTACCACTTAAGTTAGAAGTAGTCAGGAAATTCAGTGAGAGGGAAATTGTATCTGTCAAGAGTTTAAAAGGCTCAATATATGACAATATTCATCACATTCAAGAATAATTTTTAACATCTGTTACATATGTATTACTCTGTCAGATATAACAGCCTATCAATTTAAAGTAGCAGGTAGACTGCAGACTGAAGCAACATACTGCCAACCATGTAACAAAAATTCTAGAACTCTTTTGGTACCCAAATGTGTTTGTTATCCCCATTTCTTTTTTAAGGCAGATCTCTGCAACCAGACAGAGTAGATACATCACTTTTTGTTTGCCTGTTGTCCTGTCAAACATTGTCATAAGTTTCACAAAAATAACATAGGTGCAGAAGATAGATCATGTAATTGCCCAAAGCAGAACCAAATCACAGTTCTGTGCCGAAGAGCTTGCACAAGTCTGAAAGAGCAATTGTGCCTTTCATCTAAACCATGGCAAAATCTTCATCTCCAAATCTGCAGACAAGTCTCAACACTCAGTCCAGAAATCAAATTTTAGGAACTCTTGTAATTGTTACTCAAAATAGTCTACCCATTTTACACTTCATAGCAAAGCTGAGAACCACATGTATATAGTTGTGTAAAGTGCAACATGCGCAGACAGACAGCTGTCAAACTAGTGGCACTGTAGTCACAGCTATATTGAACTCAGTAGGCACAAATTTACTTTGCCTCTGTGACTACAGTACTGTGTGTTTTTCTAGGGGAATATTTTATCAGAATAATTCTCATATTTCCATTACAAATGATGAGGATAAAGAGTTTTGATGTAGAGCCTGTCATCTTGGTGATTTACTTAAAAGAGCAGATCCAGGTATTTTTAAATATTTTTATCAAGGCTTTAAAGATTAAATAAGAATTTTCTGTTGGAAAACACTGACTTCTAAGTACTAAAAATCTTTATAAAAAAGGTCAGCTTAAGTGCAGTTTTATTAATATATTTCTAGAAGACTTAGACACTTGAAATATCTAAAATTAACATTTTCAAACTAAAAAAAAAAAATAATCATCCTGCTTTCTCATTCCAAACCCATTTTTGGAATCACTGTACCTACATTGTGAAATCAAGGAAAGACTATTTGTCCACAATTTTTACACCAGAGAAATCACAGTTCAGGTGCAAATTGCAGGTGGAAAACTTGTTTATTGCTTGTCATGAACCCACAATCATATCTTTCCTCCAATCACAGTATCAACAGCAATAAGTTACAGCACTCTGTCTTGACACCTATGCGCTTTCCAGGTTTTATTTCCAAGCTTTTCTTAATACTCTTTTAATTTTTTTCTCTAAGAGTTACAGGGAGTTTCACAAGAGTACATCCATTCTTTTTCAACTAGTTTTACTTTTCCTTCTACCTGTATCCATGGGTTTGCATCAGTTGATTCAGTTCAGCAAAAGGATACCCATTTACTTTAGCAGATATTTAATCAGATCCTAAATCTAAGGAAGTCTACTAATGATGTAGGAACAGTTACAATGAAAAGATATTGAGTCTTAGGCTAATTGTTTCTCTAGTATTCCAGTATGCTATAAGTGGTCAATTACTTGATTTGTTAGCTTTATGTGATATCAAAGAGCACGTCTGTTGGTTCCAACATACCATGGAAAGAACCTTTGTTCACCAGCTTCACCACAACTACACTAAATTCATCAAAATTGTCAGTGCATGGAGCAGGCTATCCACATAAATAGAATCAAACTTTTCAGCCACATCAAGACTGATATCAATAATTATCCATACTGAAAAAAAACCAAACAAACCAAAAACAAACAAAAACCCCCCCCAAACAAACAAACAAAAAAAAAAAACAAAACCCCAAACCCCAAAAAAAAACCATGTCCACTAAAGATTTTCTGCTAGGAAAATTTTAACACTCTTCCAAACCAGCTGTGAATATTTGCATTGCCAAACGCATGCCCAGAAAATTATTATGACAGAAAAATCCTTTATATGCTTCTGTTGTACAAAACATGTAAAGATTTCATTTGTTAAGGAGGTTAAAGATTATATCCCAAAGGAAAACATTATTTCAGTGCTAACTGTGGAGTGCACTTGAGTAAAAAGACAAATTATTAGTGAGACAAAAAGATGGTGGGAGAAAGGCCTGCCATTTCTTTCATCTTGGCCCTGAACACCACAGAAATATCCTTAAAATCAATCATTTAAGAAAAGAAGTATGAAGTAAAAGGACAGCTGGGCTAAAGATAAACTGGACTGAGTTTGTTTTGTACGTACGTGTGCATAGCTGTGGACTCTGTCCAAAGGGAGAGCTGTTTATGGCGCTACGTAGGATCAGAAGTGGGCTATCAGTCATGACACCACAGCTGAGGTCTCATGCAGACAGCCATGGAGCAGAAAAGGGAACAGAAGCTCCTCATCTTTCATTGTAACTCTATTTCCTCAGATGCAAACATTGAACATTTACAGGTCTTTTAAGAAACACAGTTGTTTTTCACTGACATTGTGGGCAACTTTTTTCTTTTACCTGTGAAAGAACTTTATAGAGAATAATTTCAGATCATTCAGTTTCATGGAAGTTTTGTACAAACAGGCTATAATATAAGCATGAGATTTCAAAATTAAAATCAATGGAAAATGGAAAAAGAAATGCATATAGAACTAAAGCAAGCAAAAATCATGCAAGGAAATTCACATCTTTTATTATTCATGCCCCTAATTTTTCCATTATCCTGAAGTGTGACATCAAAGGGATACAGGTCCCAAACATGACAACCACATGTGTCTTATGAAAAACCGTCATGTAAATAAAGCAGCAAAGTTATCATGCCGATAAAAAAACCTATTTAAAAATCTGCTTTTAAAAACAAACATTCTCTTCATCTATCTTTTACAAAATAATATTTAAAATGCATGAATCAAAACCAGCCATGGACAGACAGCAGTATATATAGCATTGATACCATAAATGAACAGACACAGCCCCTAGTATGTGCTGCAAACCAAATAAAAACACTACTGGTTTTTGAAGCAGTGTGTTCAAAGTTCAGATTTTTGTTTTTAAAAAACTGAATAGGCAGATTTATAATAAATTCCTAGTACAGAAGCTTGCTTTTAGTTTAGGTAGGGGCTGCCAATTGTAAAGATGGAAGTCAATAGAAGCATGAGTGGACAAGTTTTTAATATTACTGTCTTTAATTATAGTTTTGTAGGAAGAAGATGTAAAGTAAAAAAAAAAAAATCAAATAATATTTCTATCTCTCTTTGGTTATTACAGATTCTATCTGGAAAAACAGAACTTGAAGTTGCTAGCACTCCACAATGTTATGGAGCCTGCACAAATCATTAAGTCTGAATGTCACCTTGCTAGCTTCCCGATGTGCTGAGGAATAATGATCAGGTGCTTCCTATCACCACATCATTTGCTATTCAAATACCTTGATGCATTTATCTGCAGTGTAGAAATCACAGTAATGAAGAGACACCTGGAGCTGACTCCCATTTACTTGTACAGACAGTAATAAGAAAAAAAAAAATAAACTAATCTCAATGCCCCTAAAGACATCTAGTGCAGGTCCCATTCTTCCTCCCTGGATGTATCCATTCAGCTCTAAATGTTAACTACCATGCCTCCCATGACACAACTACTCTAAGCTTCATACCAGAACTGTAACCAAGTCTTTTCTGATACACATTGATTAGTACTGCTTGTCAGCATCTTTGATGGATATACCCTTGGAGAGAAATGCAAACATATGGCAAAGGCAGAATTGGGGATCGTAATCACCTGCCACTCAGCAGTGTTTGGTTATGAACTGCTGAACATTAGACCATTGAAAAACCTGCCCTGACACACTGACTCAAAGCAGAGCGCACCCAGGGATGCCACTCTGCAATCCTTTAAAAAATAAACAATCTTCACATATACTTAATTATCAGTTAGAAGGTGCACAAAAAAATTATTACATCCTGTGGGCTAAATTTTTCAGATATTACTATCTTCTGGGAAAACAAGCAATGCTGATTTTAGTGCTTATAGATAAGAAAGTATTTTATTGAATGTAAATACAGAAGACAAAAATGCTGATTAATATTTATTTTTACTTACGAAAATTCAGTTTACATGAGGCATACATAAAATAGGCATGCATTTGTCAACTTGTTATCTTACCTTAAAATTAATCTGTTCTGCATTCTACAACACAGGGGCAATTTCAAGCTTCAGGATTTGGCGTACAGTAACCTCTTAGAAATTCCACCTCCTAAAAGAAAGCATGTCCTGTGATAACCTGCTCACAGCCATATTAATACTCTATTAATGTAGAGTTTGTGTCACCTTCAAGTCAGATATTTGTTAGTATATGAAATAGTATTTTGCTGTTTCCATTTTAGCGTTTCAGGGGTTTATACAATCCAAGTTTTAAAAATAAGACTTAAATTCATGTTTCCATTGTAAAATTGCTTAACAGACTGAAGAAAATATTTATTCTTGAATAATTATTCTACCTACAAACTTGCCATACATTCTTCTTTGCAAAGAATTATTCAGAGAAGCCAGGTATACAATCTGCCAGAATAAATGTCATATATTTCTTTAAGAACAACAAGTTAAATAGCAAATACATTTAACTCTTCTGAAAGCTAAGGGGAAATAAAGTAAATATGAAGCCTATAAAACTGATGGAGGATATATGTTTCCAGACCCTATGATGGAATTTTAAAATTATGCACATTATTTAAAATAATACTAGTTACTGCATTCAGTAACACAAACAATTGTATTTTTCTTTCCATAGCACACATAGTGTGTGATCAATCCCATAAATAATGTCACACTGCTGGTGATTTCTCATCCAAGAAAGCCTCACCTATGCAAACCTTAGTGAGAAAGATAGATAGACTTTAAAATTGATGGCACACTGTGAAAACGTTAGTTTGTATGTTATACACAGTGTTATGCCAGTTGTAAACCCATTTTATTTTTGTGTGATCTTGGCAGTTGAGAAATGTTTTGGCTCAACAACGCTAAAGACACAACATTTATCTACATCATGGGGAAGCAGAGCACAAACCTTTACATTCTGCCCTCCTACATGTATGCCTCATGCCACCTTCAATGAAATGAATCTCAGCTGTAGAACAACCCTCTGTGATGTGGCAGAAGATAAACCCATCTCCAAGCTCTAATGCTAAAAAGGGCAGAAAAGGTATAAATATTATTTTCATGTTGAAAGTAACCATTCACAAAGGCTTGTGGGTTGAAGGAAATCTTTCTAATGGTAGCAAAGGACCATTCTTCTGAATGAGATAATGGTGAGACTTCAGGTGAAAGAAACTTTATAACATGACCAAGAGTGCATTCTTTTTGAGGGTTATAAGGATGCTGATTTTCAGAGACTTTTAATACCACTATTTCTGAGTTCTCAATATGTTTTAAAATCTCTGCTGACTTAAAAAAAAAGTTTCATTATTGTTCCCACAAAAGAAAAATTTAAAAATTTAAAATTTTTAAGGCAAATTATATTTGTAAATTATATTTATTTTACTAAGTAATATCTATGTGTATATATATGCATACATAAAAGATTTTTCTTTCAAGCAACTAACTTTTTAAACTTGCATCTATCTTATCTTTAATGAAGGCTTACAGCTGGTTCTTTCTCCATTAATTTGTTGGGATCTATGGTAGCACTGTTCTTTTATGAATCCTTTAAGGGTTCTATTAAGAACCCTTCACATTTTCTGAGTTTTTTACAACTTAATTTACATGAAGTCTTTCTGTTTGTTTTCAACTTCCATGTCTTTAGGGTTGTCCAAATAGCACTTTATTTCATACATGTCAATTTTATGACAAGAGGCATAGAAAGCTACAATCTACCCTCTGTCTGGTCTCTTTTGCCAGTACATCTTCTGTATCTAGTGTGAATACCTCAGCTGTTTGTATGCTCATTATTAGAGTTAGAACTAGCCATACATTCCTCCCTATACACCTCTCTTTCCATGCAAAAACAGTCTAGTCACATATACCTGATGACAGATATGTGTTCTAACCAGTGCTTCCCATTCAGCTTTCATATTATAGTATCCACATGTATGATTCCTAAATCAGTTAGGCTGTTGCAAGAAACAGAGCATCAGGTTAAAAGCTGAGGGATCTCCTTAATTTAGTCCTATATTATCACTGGCAACTGTATTATGTAGTCTTGTCATAATAATTTTCTCTTAGCTCTGAATACTATATACATAGAATAACAGACTATCTAAATACATACCCATCAATGCACAGCTTTTGGGAAACTGTGGGCTGCCAAAAATGAGAAAAAAAAACCAAACCAAAGCAAACAAACAAGCAAACAATACCCGAATTATTTTACTTTAAAATGCAGGAAGACACTTGGTTTGTTAATGGGGTATAACATACTCATTTCTTGGACTATAAATACTTTAAGGTTTATGAAGATACTTTGCCATTTGAGATTTATAATTTAAATGGTTCATCAAACTGAGCAATTCTTTAAAATACTTGTAGGGTAATAGTATCATTATTACATTGCAAGTATAAGTGTAAAATAGATATTTAATCGGGGTATAAACAATAATATACCACAAAACATTCATTGATGAGATGCTTTGAGTTATAAAGAGGTACATCTAAGAAAGATTTTTCAGCAGCTTTTTTCCCAGGATGCCACCATTTACATCTGTTGGCTATCTTGTTTTTCTGTATCAAGAAGGTTGAGTATTCAAGAAAAAACAGTTTGCTTCTTTGATCTTAATGAGGAATGATGACATTTCCCTCATGGCTTTTGTTTAAATCCACCTTAGGTTTTCACTAGTAGCTCTGCACTGAGCAAAGAAATTACATCCTGTTTAATCGCAGTCTAACTTGATGATCAACATCATTATATGTGAAATCATTACTTGGCTATGCACTAGTTTGAAGAGAAGGATGACAGCTTTAATTTTTGCTGCATGCTAATGGTGGTAGAATATAAGGACTGGGAATAAGAGGTGGATAAGCATAATAGGGCTAGTTTTACAAACACATTTAGCAGAATAAACACACCTAATTGCATTAAATATTCACTGCCTTTGATATATACCAGGAGGGAAAAACTGTACTGCTTAAAGAAAGAAATGAATAAAACCTTGTCACCTGATATATGGTGACTGAGAAGCTTCCTTTGATGTAGTTACAGATGTTTTTATTAAACTGCTATAACACTCTCCCCTGTACATGGGCTTAAATTGTATTTCTGAAATTGTATTCAGCACTAGGTCTTTGCAACTTATTAATTATTGACAGAAAAATTCAAATAGAAAAATCAAACCAAGCTATTTTCTACATTAGCTAAACAATTATTTATTTTCCAGAATTTTCAGCAGAATCACTTTTAATTAAAAATATGCAGGTAATTTAACTAGATTTACAAATGGAAAGGAGGTTTCAGAGCCTTTATTGACTCTCACTCTTTCCTCTTTTTTCACCCCTCCAGTAAGGAGAGAGACTTGCCTTGATGTCAAAGACATGGATTAATTCAGAGCAGCAGTTCAAACCCGCATTAATACAATTGCCAGTGTGTAGTTCTGTGGCTCCCAAGCTATGGCTGACAGGCAGTAATTCGCCCACAAGATCCTCCCAGGTTGGTTGTACCTTCCACTTTCTGTAACTATGTCATCTCATAGGCTGACTGGAAAAGCAACTTCTAATGTTGCTTGCAGCATCCTATTAGAGTGGAAGAGCTGCAGATGGCTGCTTGGAGCATCAAATTTCATTGAAGTTGCTGAAGCAGCAAAACCCAGATAATGTTAATTCATGATTTTTTCTATCACCCAGTAAATCTTGCAGCAGCAAGTTAAGGGGTGTTGGTGACATATTTTTTTTTAACATGCCTTGGAGAGCACGTTAGTTCTTTGTTAGTACCACAGCTGGAAATGTTGTTGCTACCAAAAATAGAAACCAAATAATAAAATCTCAATTGATTACTGTACATGTCTATTTCCAGCAATTCATATTGCATTAGTAATGCATTAAAACTCTCCACAAGCATTATCAATTGCTGAAGTTAGTTAAGTACTAAGCTTTTCCTCATTATAATGCCATTAAGGATGGAAGCATCCCTTGATGTGATTAATAGACTCATGCAGAAATCTCTGCTTAAGCACTGATCCATTTCTGGTATTTGCACTTTTTGATGATTTTTGGTGCCTTCTTTTATCTTTCTGAGATCCTTGCCCAAAGAGTCAAAATAGCTTTATTTGGCCTCAGTAACGTGTAACTTCTGCAGGAGGGAGAACTGGGGCCTGAGCTGCCTGGCACTTTGTTGAAAGCTTGTGTTAGTTTTTATTAAGCAAAGCTATCCCACTGATATGACTGCAAATCTACTGACTTATGTTGTGCCCATGGGAGGAAACTGTTCAAATAAGGGGAAGAAAGTGCTTCATTGCCTTGATTAACTGAGATCAAAGTGACTGTGCTGCTGCCAAAACTAAACCAATGGCCATGGTAACATGCCTCAAAGAACTATTCAGTAAATGTCATTGTAACATATTTTATCCTTTAATACTCAACCTTTATTTTAAATCACTTCTGCATTACTTCTTTCCTCATTATGCAGTGTTTCTGCCATTATTTCAAGACTAATTTTTGTAGCTTTTCTTTCCTTGTGGGCACTATTTAGTTCCTACACTTTCAAGAAGTCTATTATGGGATGAAAAATAGACTCCAAAATGTGCATTTCACATTGACAGCAAGATACAGGTGGGGTTTCCAAAAATATTTCTCTGGTGAAGTCTCACTGGCTCTAGTTGGAGCAGGACTAACACTTTGCCCTTTAGAAAATTCTGCATCAATTGAGACTGCCATTGCAAATCTGACTGCTTACTGTCACACCTGTAGAGATGGGTCAGTCACGTTTGGGATGCTATCCAGAGTTCATGGGTACACAGATTTGACTGCTGAAAGTGGCCACCATCAGAAACTATCCTCTAATTATCTAGATACTCTTTCTCATCAATCTATGCTCTCATGGGCTGCTGCCTCCCACTCAGATGATGTTGCTGCTTTCCATTGTTTTGCTTGTACTTAATACATGAAAAATTTTGTGTTTAGGTCTTTACTATTATTTTAAAATGGATTTGTGAAAGGAAGAGCAAAGAAAGTATTGCAGCAATGAACTTACAAATCAATATTCACACAATAGTTCTGGTTTTCAAAGAGGGCTTTCTTTCATCATTACACTGAAGATCCACAATTGATTGTTCTTCAAAGTAGCCTTAAAAGTTTCTCAGTATTAGCAATAAGAGATGCCCAGTATCAATTAGCAAAGTTAAGATAACAAGAGCAGTTTAATCAATACTGATGTTATTAATGCCTCTGTGTCAAACCTGTAACACAATGTGAAATAATACAGACCTTAGGGACGTTTGTTCTTCATCTTGTGGAATATAAAGCCTGTTGAAATGTGGCCTCATGTTAGCAGGCAGACCTGATGTTTCCTATAGGCAAAACTAAACGGGTCAGAGAAAAAACATTGTGAAACAATTTGATGCCATGAGGATTTGATATTATTGCTACAGTGCAGGTCCTATCTCTGACCAGAACAACAAGCAGAAAGTTGGTCATTTTGACAATACTGAGGGCCTCCACTTGCTCTGGATACAGCATGAATGTCAAAGAAAAGCTGTAGGAAAAGACTAGAAAATCTGAAAATAACAAACCTGCCAACTTTTTCCCCATGTGCCTCAGTGACTTCTCTTTTCCACAGAGAGAAATCACATTATGAAAACCGCATCTTTTCATCTACCTCAACCACATTTCAGGCAAAGTCTTATTGTGCAACCCCCTTTAAGAGCTCCTATAGTATTGTCCTATCACCCAAGTTGTTTGTAACAGCTTTGAATTTCCTAAGACAGTGATTTTTCTGGAAAGAAAAAAAGAAATACATGTTTCTATTGATCAACCATTTAAGACCAGATGGAATATTTTCAGGTTTTTCAAACTTATCTTTTCTTTATAACCATTCTGAGAAATGACTCTGCAAAAAAACTTTCACCTGCCTTCCCTTTGAGTTGTTCTGCTTAATGAGGTGTGTATTTTGGGAGCTTTCTAGCTCCAAGTCTCTTCTGGGCTATGTATACATGCCAGTAGCAAACAAAGGTCACCTATACCAGGACCTCAAAAGTGTACAAACAAAATTTTTATTCAATTGTCTGGAAAGAAAAGCTCAAGTTTAACAGTTTTAATCATTCAGAAAGTAAATATTTGAATGAAGATTAATGATTTTGTATAAGACGAAACAATATGTGCAAATGCTAATGCTTTGTGTCACTCATTGTTACACTGAGGATTTAATAGAACTATAAAGGGTCTAATTTCAGAATTAATGTTTAAAACTTTCTGTATTTTCCCCCTTACCCAAGGAGTTTTACACAGTGACAGTCAACCTTGGACTGACAGTGTGCCCTATCTGAGAAGGGTCACGGATGCCTGGCTGACAGTTCTACCCTTTCAGGCTGCCGCAGTGCAGTTCAGCCCAAGGGATCATATCTGGCTGTGGTTTCACCACATAGTTAAAAGAATCCCTTTGCTTAAGCTGGGGTTTTGTGGAATCCCAAAATAGCCAGTATAAAGCTACGTGCCTTACTTGAATCCCTGCCACAAACTTGCTAGTGATCTACCTTCCCTTATTCAGCTCTCCTCCTCAGAATAAGCAGGATGGATGATGGCAGTATCAGACAGGGCATGACCACTTCAGATCCAGTGGCATTTCAAAGAGCAGACTTTCTACCCACAGTCAGAAATTTTAACTTCTGGATATTAATGATTTTCATATTGAGCTACACACTGGGGAGCTGCCACAATATAACCTGGAAAAGAAAGAAAGGAACAAAGCCCCCTGCTTACTGCTTACCACTCAGAAAGAGAGAGAGAAAAAGGGAGGTTAAGGGCTAACCAAGAATAGGATTACAGCTGGATTAAAGTTGATTTTCCACGCTATTCCCCAAGAAAACAGAACACCCCAAAAATATGGAATATTCAGAATGAAGGAATTGGTCTGCCACTGGTTAGTGCCAGGAGCTTTGGGACCATAAGTACCAATTTCGCTGGTACCAATAAGACTGATAGCTATGTGACAGGACATCATGAGTAATCTACAGAGACATGGCCTGTACACAGGTTTTGGTCCATTTAAAAAGCTGATAGAGCCCCTTGAAGATATAATCATAGAATCATAGAATAGTTAGGGGTGGAAAGGACCTTAAGAACATCCAGTTTCAACACCCCTGCCATAAGCAGGGACACCCCACACTAAACCATGCCACCCAAGGCTATGTCCAACCCCACCTTAAACACTTTTAAAGACTGTTTGCCATGTTTCCATTACTTTGGCATTCTACTATTGATTTGTGTCACGCACAATATAATATACAAACTATATGGTAGAGTGTGTTGATTTCCCCCCACACCCACCACGGCAGAGTGGATGAAGCCCAGTGATCGTTAAGGTCCTTTCCAACACAAACTGTTCTATGATTCTAAATGCATGGTATAATTTGTATAGTGCAGTTGTACAATGCATAGAAAATAAAAGCACGTGAAACTGTATTGCAAGCTAACTGAAGAAGATAAAAAGCTGACTGGAGCACTTGCATAACAATTCAGATGCCAGCTGGAAGTCTAAAATCATGCCTCTGTTGTAAGCGCCAGTAGATCCTGATAAAACTACAACATGCTAATTAACTATTAAATCAATGAGAGCAACCTTGCTCACACCAGCCCTATTTCTCCAGCCTCAGCTTTTTTGCCTCAGTCTTGACTTGGTTGAGCTTCAGAAAACCCATTCACTGTACAGAACCAATCTCACATAAGTACTTCTTGAACATCACTGCCCAACTCAAGCACAGCATGCAATCCTTATGTAGCGCTTTCACCAAAGAAAAGCTGGCAGTGAAATCCTTTAATGTAGCTTATGTTTTGGCTCTTTTTTAGTAAGGTCTTGACAGTGAAACCTTTTAGTTGGTCAATTTAGACAAGTCATATGGCAGGAACCAATACTGCTTCTGGAACCAGACAGTCAGGATAAGCATACAAGTATGAATACAAGGTGAAATTTTATATTTTACCCTAATGTTTACTTAAAACCTCTGAGTTTCCAGAAATATACATTCAAAAAAATCATTACTTAGCAGCAGAGATACAAATGAGGCTACTGTGCAGCTATGGTGATTGATTTCAAGATATAAATTGGCATTTGCAGATTTTTTTCAAGAGCATAAATCAATCAGTTTCACCTAAATTGTAAAAAAATCCCATAAATAATATTTATAGATCTTATTCATAACATTCTCCTAATTTCCCTGTAGAAGCATCATGAGGTATAGAAGATGTAGAGCATTTTTACCCTAAGAAATAAAAAAACAAAGATTTCAAGTGTGCTTAACTAATCTAAAAAAGCCAAGGTCCCACCTCCCTTCAGAACAAGAAAGCATCTTGTTTTGAGTGTGTGTGAGGGGAGAAATCCCTCAGTATTGTCCTATATAAAAAAATTCTGACTAGAATTTGTAGTTATAATTTGACCTTAAACTTTCCTAGGATCAGTGCAGCTGTACACAACTGCAAAGTTCTAGCTAAACACTGCAGTGTAGTCTTTGATATCTTTATCTGTTATGATTAATTTAATATTTTAATTAATTAAGCATTTCCATATTTATAATTGAGTGGGTATGCATGGGTAATTTTCACATTACTACTTAAGTACTGTAAACAGCTTCCCTCTCTGAGATTTTTTTGTCCTGTTTTGCTTTTCTTTCAAACGCACTGTGTTTATATGTAACATTTTTCAGCAAATACAAATAGTAACAGAAATATTTATTTCTTAAGCTACTTTAATTTAAATGTAATTGTCTTTTATATGTTTAATCTAAATAATGCATAATTGATATATTGTAATTAATAATATAAATAATAAATAATATTACTAATTAGTAATATAAATATAACTGAGTTATGCTGACTAGCTATTATTACCTGACAACACACAATAGTAGTCCCACCTGATATATGACTGAATCCAACTTAATCCTAAATTACTTTAACATTCACAGAAAAAGTTGCAACTTTAGAAGTTAAAGACAATTATATTCATAAAATCTATGATGTATTAAAGTTTCTATCACAGTGGTGTCTTAATCTTTTATATATTTCCTAGGCTGTATTTCTCTTATGCTAGGTTGCAGATTCATGTTCCATGACATGGCTGCATCAGCTAATATCAACCCTTATTGCCAGGCAATTTTTCCCACCATCAAGACTCCTTCTGTATTTGCTGTTACTCATGGTTGTATCCAGCTGTTTATGCAGTGAACTGGGGAATTGATCCAGCTGTAAAAAAGCTCAAACATTCTTTTGTAGAGATAATTTAGGATAAATTAGTTCATCAATTCAATCCATTCTGTGGCTGCATAAACACTTGTGTTGGTGCTGAGCAGGGACTCCCGTAGAAGAAAAAGCCTGAGGGATGCGAGTGAGCTGATGTATTTCACAGCACAGATGCTGCTGACGGATCACAACCTCAGCATCCAGGACTTACATTCAATTGTAGCATACCTGGAAAATATAATTAGCTCATTGTGATTAAGGCTAGCTTTCTCCATTGTGTTGTGTATGCACATTTTTTGCAAGGAGCAGTTACATCAAATTTCTGTGTTTTCTGAAAGTTAAGACTTATGTTTTTCTCCCCAGAGAGCAACTCTGATAGCTGCAAATCTCACAGGCCCAAAAGGTGCCTGATTTTCTTATATTTATTTATGAACCATCCTATGCCCTGGTCTTGCCTCTGGATCTCTAGTGTGGACTTCTGTGCATGTCACTTGAATGAGAAGAGTTTCCCAGAGGCCCAAAGGTCCAGTAAATGAAGATGAGAAGCGCTTAAAGCAGGATAGTTAGAGAAGTAAACATACTGTCATAGTTGGCTTCAGCATCTTTTCCACTTTCAGCCACTGACAGTTCTTTCAAATGCTTAGTTCTTTCTAGAATATTTTCTGCTGAAACTGAAGATGATAATTTGATTCTTAGAATCATGCAATACCAAATCGAAAGGGACCTCAAGGGTCATCTGGTCCAACTTTCTTCACAAAGGCACATTCTAGACAAGATAGCCCAGAAACCTGTACAGTTGAATGTTAAAAGTGTCCAATGTAGGGGAATCTACAACTTCCCTGGCAAACCCATTCCAATGGTTAATTGTTCTCACTGTGAAAAATTTTCATTTTGTGCCCAAGCATCTCTGCCCTGATGGCCTGAGGTGTCATAGGTCTATCGGGCCAAGAATAATTCACCTTTATGTTGTCAATCCAAGTCCATCTGAGCCACTTCAACCTTAGCAGTTCTACCCACTTGTTGGTTGCTCTGGTGTTCTTCAGTGGCCCAACTCTTGGGTACATGGGCATCTACATGGTGTACCTTCACCACCAGGTTCTGCACTCGGGCAGCAATATCTTGCCACAGTGCAGCAGCCCAGATGGGTTTACCTCTGCATGACCAGTTGCTCTGCTTAAATTGCTGCAACCACCCCCACAGGGCATTTTCCACCATCCATGAGTCAGTATAGAGATAAAGTACTGGTCTTTTTTCTTGTTCATCAACATCCAAGGTCAACTGGATGGCTTTCAGCTCATGAGTCATTGGAAGTTTTGAAAACATATTCTATCAAGATCAATTGAACTAACGGGTTCTCTGACCTGTTGAACAGAGAGCTGATAGAGGTCATGCTAATATGTTGTAGGGAGAAACAATAGCTTTTAGTAGGCTAAACTGTAAGCTTAAACAAAATTAAGAAATTCTGGCAATATGCTAGCTAAATGCTGGTTAGGCACAGGTGCTCTTAATTTCTGTTTAATATGTTAATAAGGCTACTGGAAAAAAAGGAGTTGTTTAATGTTTGCACCGTGGAGGGGCTGCATGGAAAGGTGATTAGGCCCTGAGCTGCAGTAGGTGAACATATCAGAACTTCAGTAATGGCCAAACACTGGGAGGATTAGGCGCATGTATAGTCATGTGCAGAGGTAGCAAAAGTCACATTGCACCTAAATGGAGATGAAAGTGTTTAGTTATTTTCGGTTTGTTTTTATTTTTATTTTTGGTTTTGGTTTTGGTTTGGTTTTATTTTTTTTTTGTTTTGGTTTGGTTTGGGTTGGTTTTTTTTGGCTGCAGGCATTTTGTTTCCCTTCAGTTTCCATGCAAATGTAGGTTTTGGATTGAGGTTTTTGAAAACATAAGAATGAAGAAAGAATTGTTATTAATTTTCTCTGGAATTTGCAAACACAGCCTGAGCTTATTCTCTTTATTTTAAATCCCATTCAGCAATTCATATGATTTTGACAAGCTTATTTGAATTTAGGTAAGATGTATTTCTTTTTCCCAAGAACGGAAATTTCACTCATTTATCCTGACAATAGCTTATCCATAAGAAACATTATGGGGTTTTAATATAAGTACAATTGATTCCAAAAATTTGCCACTAATCTGTAATCAACTCTACATTTCCTAATATATATATATATATATATATATATATATAATTGAAAACTAAAAAGTGAACACAAATAAAACAAAAAAAAAAATCTAGTGACTTTTTTATGATGTTTTGGAGAGGAAAAGAGAGTTACAATGTGGACAAAAGTAAAATCCATTTGATGGCAAGTATGTTTGATGATAAAGTATTTTGTAATTATAGTCAAGGCAAAAGTTAAAATAGTTGAGTAGTAACATTATGAAATAAGATC
The DNA here is from genome assembly GCA_036873685.1 of Agapornis canus. Classification (NCBI taxonomy): domain Eukaryota; kingdom Metazoa; phylum Chordata; class Aves; order Psittaciformes; family Psittacidae; genus Agapornis; species Agapornis canus. The sequence goes on from JBAFWW010025695.1 coordinate 41,021, forward strand.
CTATGCAGTCTTTGAAAACTCTTTGTTTTGTTATAAAAGTTAGTGAGTCCTGTTTTGGCTATAATTTAAAAAAGCTAATTTAAGAAATGCTCAAAATTTTTCTGACTGCCAATGTACTTTGGCTTCCCAAGGAAAACTTCTAGTGCCAGAGGCAAAAGTATGTCAGTTAAAGCTGAGGGACAGACTTGAATGCATGTTTGGCTTTGCAACCATAGACCCTGGTTAGCTCATCTCCCCACATCACAAATCTATCTCTCATGGACTAAGCACAACTATACTGCATTAATTGCAAGCTATTGTCAGTAACTTGTAGTCCTGTGAACAGAAATTGAACAGCAAATTAGTCACAAAAGTTAAAGCATTTGCCACACACAGAGAACCATTTCTAAAACTTTTGAAATTCGTTCATAGTTTGAATCTCAAACTGAAGTGATACTATTTCAGATTTCACCCTGTGTTTTTCTGGAGTGAGAGAATCAAAAATAATCTGTTTATCTATTTATAGCACTCATCATATATGATGCCTGCAGCTCAAAAAAAATGTGTTCTATGTTTGAAAAATTTACACATAAATGTTCCATTAAATTAAAAAAAATAATGAAAGTTATAAACTGAAAAAAGAAAGACAATCCATCTTTGAACCTAGAATAATAAAAAAAAATATAATAATCCTGAGACCTTTTAATCCAAAATATCATCCCCAGCTTCATTTAAGACTTGTTTTATATCTTTGTCCTTCCCAAGGATGGCTGAAGAACATCTGAAGCACACCCAGAAAAGAGCTTCTGCTTTAATTTACTCACAGAGGAATCTATTTTACATGCAGCAGAAAAACTCTTAGACTTAAATCAAGAAGCAGTGGATATTCGCAAAATTGCATTAGTTTTATGCAATTAATATTAGTGAAGATTTTTTTAGGTTTGTTTCTGTTTACATAAAAAGTGCCATACTATGGAGATCAGAAAAACGTTCTCTGACCCCATTGTTTATTTCCAACTGCAGTCAACACTATGCTCATGAGTAGAAGAATAAGATTTTAATAATTACAGCAATTTTGCAATACGAGCCAAAGACCAAGAATAAAGATGAAGTACACACAAAGTCATATAGGTGCAACCTTGAGCTAGCAGAAACTGCCATGAGCTTCAGGAGCAGAGATTCATGGATACTTGTTTTTAATAAGTTTATCAAGTTAACCCAGATAGCTATCCCTAGCCTAACATGTGGGGAAAGAACAAAAGAATTACCACAGATTTAGAGACCCAGATGAAATTCTTGCACATCAGTGTTTTAGAAACATCCTAAACCACAAATTTGACTTGAACAATCATAGTAAAAACTGCTAGAGAACGTGCTCACTGTACATTGTCTTGACCCCATTTAATGCCACATATAGTTTTGCATTCCCTTTCTGTGTAATGCATTCACTACGCCAGTGTTTGGGAAAAAAGAGTGTCTCATATTGTTTGCCTTACATTTGATGCCAGATAAGTTTCTTCAGTTAAGTGTCTGTGCTTTTGAAGTCCACAGTGGTCTAAATGTACACTATCAGCATGAATTAAGATCAAACAGATAGGCAGTAAGAAGAAAACCAGGGTAGGATTAAAGGGGTAAAGAAAGGCAAAAAAAATGGTGACAACATAGGATAAAAATTTGTTGTGTTTTGACTCAGTGCTACACTGCAGAATTTGTAGTTGATCAATTGCAGAGTGCTTTGATGGTCAAGATGTACTATAAATCACAAAGTGGAAGGTTGAACTGTTAGCTCTGGTATTGAGCTGTATTCTCCTTCCACTTACAATTGAATGTTTTTATGTTGCATTTTTGGATTTGCTTTGTTATGCTATGCTTTGGTTTTTATTTTTTTTAAGGTAAAATCCATTCCTTCACTTACGTGAAGACTTGAAACTGGTAAGACCAAGTGTAAAAGTTGAAAAGCACTGTTCTTTTTTTTTTTTTTTTATTGTAGTTCCTTTATTTTTGAGAGTCAACAGGATGTGAATGACTTTTTATACCACTGAGTGTCCTGGGTTTGGCAGTAGCAGTCAGTTTTTCTCCTTCTTAGTAGTTGATAACAGTTTTGTGTTTTGACTTTCAGCTTGGGAACATAGCTGATAATACCAGTGGCACTAAGTAACGTTTATTCTGAGCAAGGACTTTTTGAGTCTCATGCTCTGCCAGGGAGGAGGGGAGGCCAGGGGGAAGCAGGGACAGGA
>JBAFWW010025697.1:0-15732 GCA_036873685.1 Agapornis canus
CGAGGCATCGCCACCGGCACTGTTACCGTGGCGCCGCCGCCATTGTTACCGAGGCTTGTCGCCGCTATTGCTGCTGCGGGATCGTGCTCGTCCTAATTACAACGGCAACGTCGCCGCTGTTGTTAAAGAGACAGCGTCGCCAACGTAGTTACCGTGGCAACGCCGACGCCGTTATTACCGAGCCATGTCGCTGCCATTGCTAACGAAGCACCGTCGCCTGCGTCCCGCCACGGTTACCGTGGCAGTATCGCCGCCACTGTTACCGAGCCAACGCTCGAGACATGTCGCCGCCGTTGTTACCGAGGCAATGGTGCCGACGGCAGCTGTCGAGGCAGCTTGGCCGCCATTGCTACCGAGGCTGCACCGAGGGATCGGTGCCTCCGAGGTGCTCGCAGTTACCGCGGCAAGTCGCCGCCATGGGCCCCGAGCAACATCCCCGCCGTGCTTAACGGGGCAGCGGCGGCTCTGCACGGTCCCGCTGGGGCCGTGCCCTGGGAGCTGTCCTGCGGCAGAAGCGCCTCTGCTCGCCCTGCGTGGTGAGGGGGGAAGGTTTTCCTGCTGATGGGGGTTGAACCAGGCGTGTTGGTTTAAACGGGCTCAAGGTTCCTGCAGGCTTTGTGACTCAGTGCCGGTGTGGGCTCGAACGGGAGCCCTGAGACAGAAAGGACAGCGTGTGACTCAGCAGGCGTGCTGTTCTATTGACACAAGGTTTGGCCATCGGCTGCTATGAAGCTGCCCCAGCACAAGCCCTTTAAACCACCCTGGGCCATAAGGCTTCGGTAGCTGCTCCTCAGTCAGCTCTGTGTTCGTCCAAGTGTCTTTACTCTTGGTGCCGAGTCTGTTGTGTTCTGTGCACACACATACACAAAGGTGCATGCTGTGGTCATGCACAGGAGGTTTATGCTCAGAGACACTCCTGAGCGTGGGACTGCAGCAGTGCAGAAGAGCAGAGTCTCATTCTGGAGATGATCCAGCTCAGATCCTGTTGGGCACTCAACCTACCTACATATACATATGGAGAGTATCTGCATGTCCTGCTCTGCTTTATTTAACAACAGACTTGTAAGGAGCGTTAAGCGGTTTCAGTCCATAGCTGTACAGGACTGCTGGGGTGCGTGCTTTGTACCTCTCCTTTAATTACTCAGGAGAGACTCAACTATCCCCTGGTAGATCACTGCTGTGGATTTCCTGAGCTTGATTGATTGAGCAAATGGATTCCTCTGCCAGACAGAGTAAAGGATATTGCAAATGTTACTGTACATTTAACGCTTGTGTGCAGAGTTGTAACTAAAGACAAACAACACCTTTCCCAGGCAGACTGTTACCTCAGCCAGCGTTTGGCTCAGATGCAAACATCTGACCAGTTTCAGGTGTGTCACAGGACTCTTAGCAACCCCAAGGTGTTTACTTTTTATGGCTCAGTCATGCACCAGCGGAAGCTTGTTACCTGTGGAATAAAACTGGGGCCATGGTTCACTATTGACAATGAACAGCTCATCCCTGCTGCTCACTTCCTGCAGCACCGCCAGTGGGTAGGTCCACTAAAATGCTCTGGCATGGAATCGTGCATGGATAGAGCTGTGTCAATCACAGCTGGAAGCATTTCACTCTGGGGCTAATGAAGCTCCAGGGACTTTGTCTTCCCTGCAATGTCTGTGGAAATTGCTAGTTGTTGCAGTACCAGCACAGATGGAGCCCATTCCTCAGGTTGGTGTTAACGCTTGCGTTAGGAAAGAAAGGAAATGTAGTGTGAAATCCAGTAGTAGCTCAGGAAAACCTGGAGTTGGCACTGGCAGCACAAGGTGGGGGCTGAGAGGAGGATTTCAGCAGTGCAGATCCTGGTGATGAAACTGGCTCCCAGAGAATGAGGAAGCTGCAGTTACTGCACTCAGCTGCCGACTGCCTGGAGGACGCAGAAGAACCCAGCCTGAGCAGACACTTTCACAACAGAAACACATACACTAGGTTATAGGAGCACCTTTCACAACAGAGACACATACACTAGGTTATAGGAGCACCTTTCACAACAGAAACACATACACTAGGTTATAGGAGCACGTAGCAAAGGTGTAGTGGAGCTGAGGACTGTGCCCAGCACAGTCAGGGTTGAGGTGCTCCCCTGTTCAAGCATGTTGGAGGGGCACAGCCTCTTGGACCTTGCCTTCAGCCGATGAAGGACAGCATGGTGTGAAGGCTGAGACGAGCTGCTCCTTGGAGGCAGCTTCTGCAGCCCAGATAGCACCCATCAGTACCTTAGGTAGATATAGGGTCATATGCTCTGGGTCAACAAGTCTTGTGTTGACCCACTGAAGAGAAAGAGGGCTTAAAAATCATATTTGAAGGACTGAAGTGGCTTCTATGAAAGCGGTCTCAATCTTGATGAGAAGGGGTCAAGACTGAACACTGGGACTAAGTCTGTGCTGTGGCTTCAGGCCATGGCAGCCACCTGAGTGCTGCTGTGCATGCCAGAGTTACTGCAGATCCATCTCCGTGGAGGAAACCTGCGCAAGGCTTCAGCTGCTGCAGCTCAGAGCGTGCTTCCAAGGCGGGCATTGTGGAGTTCGGATATGCTGAATGCCTGTCCCTTGATTTAAAGCACGCCCCGGGGCCCTCGGGAGCTGACTCCGCCGCAGCCGGTACCGGCTCCGGTACCGAAACTCTTTGTCCGCGGCGGCCGCCTTCCGCTGAGGAGATTCAAACGGCGGCCCCGCCTGCCCAGTCTGCCCTGGCCCCTCCCAGCAACAGGCGGGGCCCCGCTGGGATTGGCGGAAGGAGCAGGCAGAGCGCTGCTATTGGCTGAGCGAGGAGGGCCGGAAGGCGGGGTAGGGTGTTATACGACGGAGGGGAGCGGCCGCCATTTTGTGTAGGGTTGAGAGGGGTAGCGGAGGGTCTTAGCGGAGCGGTGCGGGTTGTGTCTGGGCGCGGGTGCCTGAGAGTGGCGGCGGAGGAGCTGTGGGCCCGGTAACGCGAGCGTGTCTGTGCTTGTGGGCCAACGGAACACGCAGAAGTCGGTAAGGGAGGAGCGGTGCGGGCCGGGCCGGGCGCTGTCGCCGCCATGTTGTGCTTGCCGGGCGGTCCCATTGTTGGGGAAGCGGGGCCGGGGTCTCGGGGGCCGTAAGCGGCAGAGGAGGGGAGGAAGCCTGGAGGCGAACAGAGGGGAGCGGGAAGGGCCGCCCCGGGCGGGTAACGGCGTTACCGCGGGCCTCAGCTTGAGTCGCACCAAGGCGAAGGGTCCGGAGAGCCGGGGGTGCTGTGGCTGCAGTGACAGCGGCTGAAGCTCGCCAAAGAGAAAGCGAGGGTGAGCCCTGGGCAGAGCAGGAGATCGCAGTGAGAGCAGCCGGGGGTCAGGAGGGGAGCGCTGCGGGCCGCGGTCGGGTCGTGGGGGCAGGCGGGAGGGAGCTCGGGGTGGTGCCTGCTCGGGGGCGATGCCCTCGGGAGTTCATCCCAGCGCGGTTTCCAGTGCGTTTGGTTGTTTCCTTGCCCCAGAAGCTGAGGCTCTTGCTCGTCCACGTCCATTCAGATTGTTCAGGATACAGAGAGAGTGAGAACAGTGCTGCTCTTTGTGATAACGGTGAAGTTTATATAGCTAGCATAAGATAAATACTGCTGTGTGTCTTCAGTTTGAGCTATCTTGTCATGCTCCTCAAGTGAGAGGCAGAGCTGACTATGGACTCCCTGAATTACTTTAGCTTTTTGTTTCCCTTTCGGATTTGGAAGGGAGTTTTCGTTAACCTGAACTCAAACTTGCTTCGCGTTTATGCAGTGGGACTTCTCCCTTGGAGCGTCTGTGCCGAGAATCCGATGTTGGGCTCGGCTCCCTGGCTGAATACAGCGGATCAGCCCATGAACACTTCTGTCCCGAGCCAAAGGAAGGAGTCCAGCAAAAGACAGCACCTCCGCTTTCAGGCTTGGAAGCAAGAAAGGGGGCAAGGCTTGGAGAGTGGGGAATCGGAGAAGACAACTGAAAGGTAAATGGGGAAGAGGAGTGGTGTAGGAGAGTCAGGAGGTGTTGGGTACCCTGTGATAGTATCTAGCTGCCTGCTTTGTAAGATCAGTTGCAAAGTTGCTTTCCATTTGAGGTGGTTTTCAGTTCACTTTGGGTTTATCTCAGGAATTCTTGTGTAACTGGAAAGACTGGGAGTGGCTTTATCAGTGTTAACTCTGCCCAGACCCTGAGGTGTAAAGATCTTGGTTACCTGTCTTCAGGATTTAACACCTTGAATTTAGCACTGTATTTTGCAAGCAGTGCAGCTTCCCTTCTTCCAGTAGCTCCTTTACCTGAGAACAGAGGTGGTCAGGAGCTGGACTGCCTGGAGGAATGGCAGCCAAAGCTCTGGGTGCTGGGGGTGACTCTGGCCAGCCCTCTGCACCAGGAGTGTTCAGGCACTGCAGGTCAGAAATGCCCCGCTTGGAAGGTGCCATGAGATTGCAATCCAGCTCTCCTGAGTGGCGGCTGCGTTCGTAGTACCCAGTAATGGAGAAAAAGCCCCACTGCTTCCGGTGGGTAGAAGTCTTGGTTACATTGATTCAGCCCCTTGCTTAGACTCTAAACATGCTCCAACATACTTAAATACCATGCAGGCTCCACTGGCTTTCTCCTCTGTTCATACAGGTGACATTTAAGTTGAAGATGGGTGGTGGAGAAAGATTCAACATTCCAGTTCCCCAGTCGAGAAATCCCACCAAGAACCATCAGCAACTTAAAACCAGGCAGAAGAATAAAGACCAGAATTCGCAGATGAAGACCTATATGAAGAAAGAAAGAGGGCACGGATGCAACTCCTCAGCTGGTGCGTGGCAGGCCATGCAGAAAGGGGGCAAGAACAATGTTCATTTCCCCAAGAACCAGAATTGGAGCCCGACTTTATCCAGTCCCAACCTGTTCTTCACACCTCAACCCAACCACAACTACGCCGGAGCAAAGTTCAGCGAGCCGCCCTCGCCCAGTGTCCTTCCCAAGCCACCCAGCCACTGGGTACCTGTTCCTTTTAAACCTTCAGATAAGGAAATGATGACATTCCAGCTTAAAACCTTACTTAAGGTCCAGGCTTGAGATGGCGTTTTCCCCTTGTAAAGTTATTTAAATTTGCAGGATTTAAAAGCTGAGAATTGTTAGTCCTCATTCTAGATGTGCAGATGAGCAGAACCAAATGTCCCTGCTGCATATAGTTAGTCACTTGGACAAGAGGGGTTGAAGTTTACATTCCCCTCATGGTTTACCTCAAGCTGTGTGCTGTGTTCACTGTGAAATAGGAATTTTCTCAATAGTCAATCTAATCAAATCTGCACAGTCACCATTCCTTGTATTTATTGTAAGAGTAAATGGGATTGTCTCCCCCAATTGGCATTGTGACTACTTTTTAGTATAGTAGAAAACCAGCTTTTGCTTAACTTAATGCAGCATTAAGTGGAAAAAAAATGGCACTGAAAGCTTTAGTCAGGTAATTTGCTGCTTTTCAAACTTGCATAGAACTTGCTAGTGAAATAAAACCTGCCAAGGCACCAGGACAGACACAGACTGGGCTCTTGTTTGCACTGGTGAGCCTTGTTTGGCGTTCTGGAATTGGCAAAGAAGTGTTTCCAGCCTGTGACTAAAACCAAGGGGGCTCTGGTGCGTGTTGGTGAAGAGACAAACAGAACACATCAACAGACATGGAACTGCCTCCCCCACTGAGCAGAGGAATCTGCACTGGAACCCCAGCAAATGACCCTGCAGTGCCAGGTGACTGCCTGAAACCTAAACCCTGTGGTGTTCCCACTGCACCGAGGGCTTCCCAGGTACCTGTTGGGTCAGTTTGTACATCTGAGAGTGGTGGAGTACTTACTTAGAGGGGTCTCAAAGTGTGACCCTGTAACAAGGCAGTTGCAGCAGTGCCCAGCAGCATTGACATGTGCCATAGGGAAGACAGAGCCATGTAAATACATGTAAAACGTTGTAGCATATGTAAATTCCTGCTGGGCTTTCCTGCAGAGTATTTTTAGTACAACCCTGCTGAATGTAAGGGGCCTGCGGGGCTGCGTGCCCCGGGGAAAGATATTTTGTTTAAAAAAGAAAAAAAGGAAAAAAAAAGGGAAAGAATTCCAGCCCGTTTGGCTGTGCTGTTTATGGCAGTGCCCGTTGTGGCAGTGCCCATTGTGCAGTGCTGGTTGTGGTGGCACTGCTTATGGCAGTGCCCGTTGTGGTGGTGCCCCTGCACTCCACAGGCAGTGCCAATGCGTGGGCTCCTTTGGAGATGAAGTCAGCGCAAAAGAGGCTTGTTTAGATTTCTTTCTAAATAAAACCCAAAACCTGAACCTAAAGATCAAGCCTGAGCCCCTCAGGAGCTGCTGCAGCTGAGGATCCAGGTGTGCTGCAGCATGGCTGTGGTAAGGGATGGAGAACACATCCCGTGGGATTGCTTTTAAACCACACCACTGCTTGTCACCAGTGCTGCCAGTAATAACCAGTGCCACTGCAGCGGCAGAACCAAAAGGTGGTTCCTAGTCATTAACAAAGAGCTCTACCATGGCAGGGAGCATTGTGGATCACGAAATGTGATTCCTCTGCTCACCCACCCAGAACAGCCTTTACAAACCTGTTCCAGGGACAAGGGAATTGGCAGTTGCTAAACTTGTGTTAAACTCTGTGCCCTCCACCAGCAGATGAGCTGTGTCCCAGTTGCAATCCTGTGTACTCGGCCTCAAATTGTCAGCTCCTGATGGCATGTATACAAATTGGAAATAAATTCAAATAAAGTAACATTTTCACCCCCAAAAGGCTCTCATTTACTTTCAGACTGTACTGGAACTGCAGGATCACATAGTTTTGGTACCTCAAGCAGCTCTGTAGAGCTTTATGCTTCTGAATGCAGATTAACGTATTTCAGTGTCCCCTTTTATATCCTCAACTGTCACACTGGAGGATTATCTATCTTTGGTGAGGAGCAGCAGCCTGAGGCCCCTGGCAAGTATTTCACACACCAATGGGCTGGAAACCACAAGGGAAGAGATTTCTTCACCACAGCCCTCTCCTTTGCACCTCACAGCCCTGGCTGAGCAATGGGTCTGATAATGAACACTGACCTTACCCCCAAGCCCACATAGAGCCTGCTGGGGCCACCAGCCCTGCTCAGGAAGGCCAGGCATGGAAGCCCAGAGCTGGACCCAGGGCTGGGGCAGCATCCCTGGGTGGTCCATCCCCAACAGCCCTTGCTGTGAATTAAGTCAGAAGCTGCTCTCAAGGTGTAGTCAAAACGTGTACATTTTATTCCCAGTTCACAGGGTTGTTTGCACAGATGGAACACAAAACTCAAGAAGAAAGGATGTGTAGGAATAAAAACATCAGCATCTTTTGATCAAACACACTACAGGGGTACACAGTCTCCCCTTCCTACTCTCACCAGTAAGAGCATCTTTAGACACATACTATAGCAATGGACTACAGACTCTTTAAGCAAGTTACAAGATAAATGGAGAAAACCAGCAGTTGTTAATGGGTGATTAAGTCCTAAAAATGTGTGAATTAATCCCTTTGTACTTCCAAATGTTACATCCCTGCCAGAACCCCAGTGGCGGCTGTAAGGCATCACCCAACTGCCCTCTGAACATTCATTCTCCAAGCTGTTACCCCAGACAAAACAGCAAGAGAAAAAAGCAGGCACTCTTTCCCAGAGCTCAAACCAACATTTCAATCGAGTTTCTGCTTTGAGTAAAGCCGTTATACTGTACATTGAACATCTTCAAAAGACAGGAAAGTAATAACATTGAGTTGTCAGAGACTGCTCTATCGCAGTCCCTAGTTCATAAACACCCAGCTACTCAACCACTACATGGAGGATTTGTAATTAACCACTTGGGCACATGGACTTTAGGTGAAAAAGGAGTTCCAAACGAGCCTTCTATGACTGCCAATGGACAGTGCTGCAGAGGCTTTGCGCACAGCCCGGCTGGCAGCAGGATTCGCACAGCCCAGTTCTACAGCTGGGTTTGTGGTTTGGTTTGGTTTTCAGGAATGACAAAAAGAAGAAAAACAATAAAACTGCTCTAGTTTACCACAGGCAACCCCATGCCAGGATCCCCACCACTCGTGAGGCTCCAAAAGAAAGATGCCTACACACCATCTTTTGCAGCCTGCGTGTGTTCTTGCATTCCAGCTGTGCATAACCTGCGGGTAGCTTGCACGAGACAGGCTACTGCTTTCTTAGAGCAGGACTAGACCCCTGTGCCAAGGGAGGAGGTGTTATCTAGCGGGGCTGTGGCTGGACTGGCGCCAATGCGTGAACATTCCCTGCCCTTTGGCCACATCCTGCTAACTCGTCCCCAACTGAAAGGCCCACAGAACAGCTTCTTCACAATTTTTCCATGGGAGCAAGAACTAGGACAACATCTTTATTCATGCACTCTTGAAACATCGTGGGTTTGTGTTCGGCTTTTCTGGCTTGTTCATATACACAAGTCAAGTCAAAGTTTAGTCCTACCTCTGGGAGAGAAAGAAAGAACCATCAGAACTGGCAGATACTGCAATATACTTGCAATGAACTGGATTTGCAAAACAAAAATAGTTTAAACTGTGCTATACATCACTGTTGAGGCACACAACATAAGGACATGCTGACAAACAGTCACCATACAGTTAGTGTTACTCTGCAGTCTGGAACCAGCAGCTCAGCCTGGACACTGATGCTCTCCTCCCTCCGCCCCACCGGCCCAGCTCTAGCTCCTGGAGTGTTCCTTGCAGACCCATGCTTGCCCATCACAGCCAGGTGTACCACTCCTATGTGGGATTTTAGTCTTGAAGACAGTACTAATGTAAGAGCACTGAAAGAGGGCAGGCTGTTCTGCTGTTCCAAGCAGAAAGCTACACCATAATCACAGCTCGACTTAAGAAGCCCAAGAGTGGGTTTATCAATGCAATTAAGTGCTCTTCAGAGTTGCTTCCCCTCAGTGGCCTAAGAACCACCAGTTGCACAAATGCCAGGAGGCAGCCCGAGTCCTAAGCATCCCCAGCAAAGTTTTACCACCTTCTAGAGTGGTGCCAGTTTTAATACAGCAAATATAAATCACTAAGAGATTTGGTTCTGTATGAATCCTAACTGCTGGTAGTTCATCACCTGGCTAATAGTATCTGCATTGTAACCACAGGGCAGTCCAGCCAGCAATAATGAAAGTCAATGGAAAAGAAAGTTCAATACATTAGACTAGAACATCTGCTTTCTTAGTTTGGCTAGTACCCCTCCAGAGAAAGTGAAACCATTTTTGTTCAGACACTAAATGATAAATTCCTGACTTTACTGAAATACCATAGTAAGGAATTTACTCCATAAGGGATGCACAGCTCTGCTCCTAACCATGCTCTGGAGTCAAATCCTAGCGCTACAATAATTCCAGTGGATCAGTATTTCCTTCATTTTTTTATTACAGCATGTTTGCTAAATTTACAGCAAGCAGAAAATAAGCTGGGTCTTTAGTTATTTTGATCAAAACATCGATGTTTTAAAGGTAGTACACAATATCTGTTAAAAAGAACATATAAAAATACCTTTTTAGAAGCCTCTATAAGAAAGGAAATACAAAGTTTAATCCCACAACCTTCCTCTGCTAGAGCTGCACACTACTGCTACAGTTTTAAATAGGCTTTTTGCTGTTTTTAAACTATACATCCAGGAAAGTCTACAAAATTAAAGGAACGTGCATATAAATGATTGCATAGCAGAACATGAACATTAACTGCACACAGTAAAGAAGAGTTAAGAAACACTATCAAATGTACACAGCTCCTCGGCTCAGCCCCTACGCACGTTCCGCTGCCGGTATTTCAGAGCCGTCTGCGCTCCTGGCAAGGCCCCACTGAAAACACTAAACCCAAACCTACAACATTTCTCTACAAAGGAACTTGTTGAAACCAACGTCTTTATACGTTACTGGGTAGGACAGCAGGGAACACTAGGTGTCTGGTGCTGGCTTTTGAAGGTGAACAGAAAAACAATGCCAAAAGCCATTTTCACACCGAAGTATCTTGCCCTCTAGAGAAACACTGGGGTTTGTTGTTTGTCACATTCAATTTACTAGATATACTGTATTAGTGATAAACTAAATAGCTGGAGATGCAGCTCTTGTTCATATCCAACTGCAAACATTTGTTCTTAAGGAAAAGGAAATCTTGGAACCAAACCACTATCTGTTTTGAGGAAGAAAGGACCCAGACTCGCTTGACCAAGTACTTTTTGATGTGTACAAGCCAGCCTGTGTTACTCAGGAAGAGATGGCTATGGATTATACCTAGGAATACACCAACTAACCACAGGAGTCATTGGCAGAAAGGTTTAGCTCTTATATACTGTACACACACAACTCGAAACAATCTACTGGTATCTAACAGCAGGAAAACTAAGCAATTTCATGGTTAACTGCTCACTAAAATTTAGGATACAAAAACTGCATAAAATGTACACACAACCTACTATTTAATTGCTCTGCTGTTTGCTGAAATCTGAATTTTCCAATGCAAGGTGGTTTTTCCCCCCCTCACACATTTCATACTGGCTGCCAGGTCAAAGCAGCAATGCCTCTATCCTGACAAGTCACAGCACTGCACAAACTCTGCATGAGCTTCCAAGACCCACTCTCTCCCCACATAGTCCACGCAATGTTAGTACCATCTCCCCAGACAGCAGGGTTAAGGAGGAATCTCAAACCACTCCATTCACTGACCCGCTCAAGCCAGTGGGCATGGAGAACACAGAAACCTGCCTCTGAGCAATGGAAACATGAACCTGCCAGTCTGTGTCACAGCGGTCAGTGTTGTGCTACAAGTGTCCAGTTTTCCGTGTTACCACAAAGTTGAGCATTAAAGAACAAGTTAAACAGTTAGTTTAACTGTTCAGCACAAACTGGTACCAAATTTCTCTATGGGTATGACATTTTTAATAGGACAATGTTGCAAGTTACGATCAATCAAGTCATCACCAATATCTAAGCATTAAAAATGCAAATCTTTACAAAAATATACATAGAGACACCACAACCAAATCAGTAGCTGCCCGTGCCATTGAACCAAGTGGACACTCTCTCTCCCTCTCTCTTTCTCGCTCTCAGTGGCTTCTCAACATTGTCTTAATTTTAACCATTTTCGGCTACAGGGAAAACTGACAAAGAAAATACTTTTTAGCACTGTTGCAACATCATATTCCTGATAATTTAAGTAAACTGAACTGTGTGTAAATGAATCTTACATGCCTAAACCCAACATGGACACACTGTTAGTGGCCACTGGACTTGGGACTAGTCCATGACCTTGATCTGGATTTTGATCTAGATCTAGAATGTGATCTTGACTGTGATTTGGATCTAGCGGGTTCTTTTTTTCTCGATTCCTTTTCATATCTTGAGCTGGACTTATAGTGTGTTTTAGAATCTGTTTTAGAAGTGCCTCTAGATTTGGTGTGAGATGCAGACCTAGACCGTGATTTAGCCTTCATTTCTTTCTTGGGCTGTGACTTGGATCGTGATCTTGAATTGGACTTAGATCTTGAAAAAGATCGATTGCGGTGTTTGAACCTATCAGAATAAAGGGGAGAGAGGAGATTTGAATGTAAAAACACTATTCTTAGACATCTAGTACATTAAAAATTGTTTACCATTTTGCAGGAGAAACGTTTTTTTAACCCTACAGTTAAAGGAATACAGTGATCTAGTTTTTAATTTAAAGGACATAAAAAGTACTTTACCTATCATTGTCCGAATGGCTTCTGCTACGACGAGGTCTTCCAGTAGGTCTACTGCTAAAAAGGTACATCAGAAAAAGTAAACGCTGACAAATACCTATGTATACAAATGCGCAATAAATTCTATCTCAAGCTGTGCATTTGCTTTTACTTTCTCTGCACCAAAGCACAGATTCATTTCATTCAGTATTTCTGATTTATGTAGCATGCAAAATATGCAACTCCCCCAAGTTACTCCCACAGCAGAAAACGATTATTCAAGACTTTAACAATTAACTAAGCAATGTGGTGTCTCTCTTCCAGCAGACCGCGTTGCAGCTGAAGCTGAACACACACTACACTTACTTTCTGGGACTATAGGATCTTCTATAGCTGTAATCAAAAGAACGACTTCGAGACCGTCTCCTTTCGTAACTCCGACTTCTAGATCGCCTGTATCTGTCATAGTCATCGTAACGAGAAGAGCTGTACAGGTTTCTCCCTTCCTTGGCTTTCATTTGATTTGGTGCTGTAAGAAATATCAACGTTTAGCATTTTAAGTTCAAAAGCCCCCTTTAGTGACATTACTAATCCATATATTGGGTGTTTAGACTGCTGTATGGCACTTGCCTTTAGCTGCTTATAACCACCAGACAAAAACTAATGCAGCTCTGTGGGCATTATAGATCTAGGGGGGAAAAAACCCAACCAAACCAAGCCCTCAAAACCAGTAAGAAAAGACTAATGCTCCATTCCTGAAATTCTCATTCAAACCAGAAGACCATGCTCACAGGGTATTAAACACATCATGCTCTGGATAATGAGCACTATCTGTACTCAATGGCTACAATTTTTACCTTTTAAGTGCTTCAGTTTACAATGCTAAGGTAAATATGTTAATTTTTGTTCAAAACCTGATCAGAAATCCCAGTGTTGATGTACAGGACAGAGACTCATCCTCCAGAGTGTGTAAACCCCACTGATTTCAATACAAATTAATTGTGTGCATTTGAGAGGAATCTGGACAGTTGGGATGCTCCTTGACAGCTTGAGCTGAACGACCTTTAGGATTATTTTATTACCAGGCTGCACTAAGTATTATAGTCCTAGTTTAGACCAACAGGTATGTGTTCAGTTTACCAACAGCATGGGGTTTTTTACATCCTATCTGTATCTATATCTTAA
This sequence comes from Agapornis canus, assembly GCA_036873685.1. Classification (NCBI taxonomy): domain Eukaryota; kingdom Metazoa; phylum Chordata; class Aves; order Psittaciformes; family Psittacidae; genus Agapornis; species Agapornis canus. The sequence continues at coordinate 12,867 of JBAFWW010025697.1, forward strand.
GAATATATATGAATAACAAATTGAAAAGACAACCTCCCTTTAGAATAATCTCTTCAGAAAATACAAATTCTGTTCCATGTTGAATTGAGACACCTTGGCATTTCCTTTTACCCTGAGGCCAAATGAAATGAAGCTACTGCCTCAGCCCTGGAAATCAGACTGCACTGGGAAGTCTCAACACAGCATCACTACCATGCTTCAACACACTATAAACATCACAACACCCTCAAAACTGGGCTGCTGCTAATTTTGACAGTTCCCAGCAGTCAGCCTTCCCTGCAGGAGCACACAGAGCTGCACAAAAAGCACTTCAGGATTACAGCTCACAGATTGTGTTCAGTGACCACTGTATTTAATTATCTGGTTTTAATTAAAATGAGTCATGAACAGTTACTGGATAAAATGCAAAACATCCACATCCTATTCCTACACAAGCAAGAACATACCACAACAATTAAGAACACGTTGTAATGGTGCCTGGCACTAAACTTTAAGGCTGAAACGCTGCAGTACAGGCAGGGCACTTACTCTTCCGATCCCCCTGTGCAAACTGGATTTCTATTTGCCGACCACAAATCCACTTTCGATCCAAGTTATGGAGAGCATCTTCTGCATCACGGACATCTTCAAATGTGGCGAGTGTTAAGGTACTTGGGGATTTGAGCAGTTTACAGATTTGATATTTAAAGTAAAATACAAAACATCAGTTATTTTCTGATTTCACAGAGGTTCTGTTTGTTTGTTTCAAAGTTCCTTTGGTCATACTACAGAACACACCAGGAATCCTTTTTGTTTATTAACCACCAGCTATCTGAGAACTCCTTTAATAAAATTAAAGTCTTATAATATGACCATGAACTTATCCACCAGCAAGCAGTTGCTATGTGATACTCTAATGTTTTTCTTCTCCCACTTGTACTTATGCATGGAAAAAAACCCCTGGCATCCTTTTCAAAACACACTGTTAATGGTCATGTAGTTCTCTCCCCTACATTGACTTTAATAAACTTAAACCCTAGTTCTTACATTACATTAGGAAACCAACAGTAGTAATCAACACATGCCTATTGGTTTTAGAACTGGGATGAAGCTTTCCCTTTTTTTCCCCCAGCTAACTTCATCTTGAATTATGTAGCACCACAGACACATATGCAGACCTCCTGCAGTCTGGGACACATGAAACCCTGCACTGTTGGTCAGGTCAGACAGCAGCAGACATTACTGATTTTAATCCATCGGTCTGACCACTACAGTAACTAACACACCTTCTTCTAGCTATGTGACCTGAAAAAACAAATTGCCTTTCTCCTTGTAGCAACTCAGTTCACCATCAGCACCATCTACGCAGAACATGAACGCTCATGCTGTTGGCATGTATCTTGATAAACCAGGAGGAATGCACTTTCATTCAAGACCACAGTTACAGCAGCACTCACAAGAGAAATATTACAGGTTTTGTCAATGGACTAAACCAGAATTATTCATCAAATTACTGCTTACGTGACAAACAGAAGAACAACTGTTACTCTGTAGGATACATCAGGTATGACTCCTTTAATCTTGGCCACCATTCAACTTCATCTTGACCTTTAACTCTTTAAGTGCTTGTCAGAAGGACTTGTCATGAGATGCTTGGCCAAAAATGACAGAAGGCTTTATCTTTTACTTTGAAAAACAACCTTTTCCCCCTTTTGTGGATAAAGCGAAGCTTTGTCTCCCATTATGGCTTGTCCTTCTTCCAGCTTTTCTTTACTTTTTCTTTTCCCAAACTCTCCCTTCTCTTCAAGCCTGATCCTTAAGAGGTCTTTGGCTTGTCTACTTGCCTTAATTGTTGAACTCTACTCTAACGGTTCTTTCATGCTTTCTCTTTGGGGTCGCCATTACTGTACAGCTTTACATTCTGAGGCAACAACAGAGGACAGTAAATTAGGGGACAATATTAAAGAAAGAACTTCACCTCATTTTTTATACAATCTGATTTTGATCAACTGATTCCAGTTCCCATTTGTTAAATTAACAATGAATACCAGCCACAGTTGCTAAGCACAAGTTTACTTAACACCAGCGATAATAAAAATGCGCTCCATAATTTTGAGTCAGTGATAATTTTCATTTAAATCATACAGTATTAATTTAGTGACATAAGCAAGCTTTTACATTACTGGACTTAAGCTTTGCAGAGAGGCAAAGAGCAACTGAGAGAAGTTTATCTTCAAAAATAACAAAACACAACATAAGTAAGACACTTATTAGATACAACACAAAAGTAAACTGCTTTTTCATTTGTTACCTCTTACACAAACTTGAATTTCAAACTCCAACACCCCTCACTACTCAGCCATCTGAAGAAAGGATATTGAACATAAGCAAATCCTCTGGGACGACGAGTGTAGAAGTCAAGTGGAACGTACACATCAACTATAGGCCCATAACGACCAAATTCACGGCGCAAGTCTTCAGACCTAGAACATCACAAATACTTTTTGAAAAGTTTTTCCCCCCCATTAAGGTGTTAAAAAATATCCATCAAATTAAAAACAAAATAGGCATTTTATTTTATTTCAATCTACACTCAAATGACCACCATCTGTTTGGAAGCTGATAAAGAACCATTCTGGGGGGGAAAGCAAGCAGCTCAGTTACACACCAGGGACTCAGGATGCTGAGGACACACCTCAGCATTCTGAAATCAGTTCAGTACAGCTAACTGAAGCATAAACTAAGTGACACATACTAGTTGATTCAATGCAGGATGGACTAGGAAAGGATGGCAGAAAGTGAAAAGCAGGACCCAAGAATTATTGTTATTCAAGGGGCTCTTCATTAGGGACTGCAGTGACAGGACAAGGGGGAACGGGTTCAAACT
>JBAFWW010025698.1:0-15482 GCA_036873685.1 Agapornis canus
TCCCTGCCCATGGCAGGGGGGTGGAAATGGATCATCTTTAAAGATGTCCCTTCCAACCCAAACCATTCTGTGGTTCTATGAATTTAGAAAAATTGGGTTGAATAAGTTTCAGCCCATCACCTGATCTGCGGTAAGCAGTTGTGCACATGCCCTTAGCTTTCCCCAGTTGTGAGACAAAATGTTAAATCTCAGTAAAAATGAAGAATTGCCCTTTGATTTTAATGGAAAGTCCAGCACTCAACTTCTGCGTCTGTTAGCTCATGAATAACAACTGAAGTACAAGCATACCTTAATTTAGTACAATGTGACTATATATTCAGCATATCCATAGTCAAAAAAACCCCACGCAAAACAGAAAGAAAAGACTTACTGAAATGCACATAAAACCATGTTGGAGTTATTGTTGCCAAAAGAAATGATAAGCTAGAGTGCGTTCTAGAGCTAATACAGTGGAGTAGATGTTGAACTGGGCAGCTGTTTCAACATAGCAGGTTGCAAAGCATTAATGAAATGCATTAGAAAGCAAGGCAGAAAAATTAAGGGCTAGGAAAAATTCAAAGGTAATAAGGAGTGCACAAGAGTAGCCAAGCAGAGAGGCCTCTGCACCTGCTGCATCACAGGAAAAATGGGAAAGGAGAGTTTGGGAAGGATGGCTGGCTGTGGCTGTAGCCAAGCATCCAAGTGGCCTCAGTCTGAAAGCAGAAGAGTGTAGAGCTGTGGCAAGTTAAATGATGCCATAGGATGTTTTCTGCTGCTTTTGGTTTGGGGTCTCTAAATAGGCTGGTGGTAGATGAGCTTGAGTCTGGAGAGGAGGTTGAACAGTGTTTAACTTGAAGCAGACTCTGCCTCAAGCATTGTGGTTTGTTATGTAGTCAGTAAATGGAATCAGAGAGATGGAGACTGGCTGCAGCAATATAGATCCAGCAAGGCTGAAACTAGTAAATACACTTGACTAAACTCATGTGGTAACTGCAAATGGAGCAAGTGAAAGTCCCTTGTCTCACTGCTGAGCTGGGACTGATCTCATATGTGACTTTTGGTCTGGGGTCTTTTTGGGTAACTTTGCCACTAAGAATTGATGCTTCTTAGTTAATATGAGTAATATGTCTCTCTTTAGCTTTCTGTAGTTAAGGATAAAAGAAAAACATTGGATACCCTCCTCCCACCCATGTATTAAGCTTTTCATGCTTACGCTGTGTTAAAGCAACTTCCTTTAAAATCATGGGCAATAGCCTGTTGATCAGAGGCAAGTACTACACCTGTTGGATCAAACGTCCTGAGACTAAACTCTTGCCATTTGTCTTGTGAATTAATTTATGAAGAAGTGAAACCTATATGTGCATTTTTAGTATCCTTAAGAATACTGAATGAAAACGGTAAGAATTATGTGGCACTCTTTCATTATATAGGAAGGGTCCAGAGAGAACGTTCATGTTTCAGTCTTTGAGTCTGCTGATCTGGTAGATGCTTCTCTCTGAACATACCTGATCTTCTCTGACTTTGGAATGAGACAATAATTAACTGAGTTTCTACACAGTAGGCATCACTAATGGGAATTCATGACCCTTGTAGAAGTACTTCAGAACGATTTATTGTTTTAAAACCTTGTATATATGTGAAATAATAAGCCAAAATATTTTGCATGAAATATTTATTATCTGCACTTAAAATTGTACTGGATGGTTAAAGTGTTATTTTGTCCTGATGCAACAGAAAAGAGCCAATAAGACTAAATCTGAGTTTACCAGAAGCCTCCTAAAATTACCTTTCTAATTATCTGTATGTGACACTGACTTAGTTTTCATATACAGATAAGCTGTACTATTTTCTCCAATTTTAATGCAGGATTATATATCTTGTTTGGGCCAGCAGTGGAGAGGAGAAGTGTTTGTTTCTCACTGGGAGGAGTTTTCCCCTCAGACTGCACTATTCAAAGGACCTTGATCCTTTTATTAATATAGCAAGGCAAAGGAAAGAAGGCGTTTCTCTTCTAATTCCATTAAAGGATGGTGGGAACCACTAGTAAGTACTGCAGAAATAACGGCCTCCTAGAGTTGTTTTCACCATATGTCTACCTTTATGAATATGCGGAAGAAGTAGTGTCAGCTATCTTGATGCCTTTAGCCTTCTTTGCATAAACAATTTCAGGTCTTTTAAAAAGCTACTTTCAGCTCCCTTAAATGGCCAGGCATAAGCCATTTGAACTGCAGGGAGATAAAATACAAAGCTTTCCCCAGTGAACAATTGGGATTATCAGAGTTTCTTGAGAAGTGTGGGTTAGAGGAGAAAAATGGTAACAATTTTGTTCTTTGTAGAGAAATAACATCTCTGACTATACAGCCAGTCACAAAATTAAAAACCCCAAAAGGTTGTTTTGCTTACTTTTTTAGCTTCAGTGACTTTTTTCTTGCTGTCTAAGTGTAGCGACTGGTACACTATGTGCTAAGATGGATCTGACTGTCCATGAGGATGGAGGCTGTACACCACATCACTTCTCTGCTGTCAGGGAGCTGATAGCTCAGATGACACCAGCATAGGGTCTGTGGCTTCTTATTTCCCCATACCTCTCAAAATCCATCCCCTGAGTTTATCCATGGGCATTCAGGTTAACTGCCTTACTTCTGGCCTAACCTTTTCCAGCAAATTTTATAGGTAGTGGTCTGGTTCTTTTGAATACAGCATATCATTTGGAATGGTGTGATACATGGGAGAGCACCGTGATGGGTCAGTGTTCCTGCTGGCTTTTGCATCTGGAGCTGTGAAGGAGGGGCTGGTCTTGGAGCTGTAGAGTCAAGATTTTCACTCTATTGCAAAAATGACTCATAGGATCAGTCATGTAGCTAGCACTGTGTGAAAGGCACTGGTCTTTTCCCACTGCTGGTGGAAAAGTATTTGGTATTTGGTATCCATAACAGCCAAATTCTGGAAGACCTCATGCTGTGAGTAAGTCTGTGCATTCTGAAAGTTAGTCTGCTTTCTGCCACAAGAGAAGGGCTCTGAGGAGTCCACAAAAACCTGGGGAATTTCATTAGAAATTAGCTCTTCCCCTATAGCTGGAAGTGTAGCTGGAAGTAAAGACCTGAATCCAGACCTCTTCAGTTTCTGCTTTTAACTCACTTTTAAACTGAGATTTGAAGATTAGAGGAGATTGAGGCACATCCTTGCAAATATTTGGCATAAGACCTCTGTGTGTGATACATTAGTACTGATAATGTCAAGAGAGCAACTGGAAGATCTCAGCGTGAACTTAGGAACCTTTATAAAATAGTTTCATAATCAGTTATCATTTCACACTCTGAGATAAAATGCATGGGATAAAAAGCCAAAGTATTTTGTTCTTAGTTATTTAAATTAAACTTTTAGTGAACGTATAAACATCAGTTCCAAATAATTTGGACTCTGTCTTACCATTACCAATGATGGAAGTAGGCCACTTCAGGAAGGAAGGATGTAGAAAATGTCATAGTTTTACTTAGGGAAGAGAAGACACATCTGTTTTGTAATTGTCATGGAATACAAATGCAGTCTTGATGCTCCTTAATTTCTCAGAGAGTCAGTTTGATACCATTAAATATGTAGCCTATGGTTTAACTCCTTTTCAATTCAAGTTAAATTACCATTTAAGACCTTCATGCTACATACAGAAGTAGTTGTATCTGGCTTTCAATCTGTGAGCAGCCATGTACCTGTAGGATAGTTTCCCAACACTTCAATAAGCAGTAGGCTGTTAATAGTGACGAATGCTATGGCTATGAAGGGTTGCAAAATGTCTTTGTGGAAATCATGACTGTAACATGCATGCAGCTCTAAGTGTGATTCATGTAACTACTATTTTGATGTCTGTATGTGTCAGAACTCTTGGTATAGGTGAGGTTATTTTAAGAGCAGAGGACAGAAGTGAGGCCACAGGCTGTGGCTTCTATTGAGGTGCATGCAGTTAGGTGGGTTCTTGAGCACAGGGACCCTGATTTGCCACATATCCCTTGCTATAATGTAGCACTGTACTGTGTGTGTTGACCTAGGGCAAATCTTTTTAGATGTTAGATTTAAAATTAGGTCAGTGAGGGCCATCTGAGACTTTTGCTGAATGAACTGGTAAGAAAAATCCTAACTTTTCAAGTGCATGAGAAACACAGGTATCATCAGAAAAGAGCGAAGTGGCTCAAGGTTTATGTCTCATAGCCAAGAAAACAAAGGCCACAGCATGATTTCTCATTATTCTGATGGGCAGGTGCCAACATCCACAAAGGTGGCTGACACTAAATCGTATCCCTTGACTGGAAGTCTGGCAAGGTGCTATTTAGAATAAATTGTTGCTCTAAACAGAAAAGCTTCCCCTGGTGTGAGTGGTTGGCATAAACAAGTGATACCCACTCTCTTGCATTTTCATTCTGTACTTCACACTAAGCTGTCCCTGGTTTTCATCTGTATGTACAGTGGAAGAAATAAAGTCATATACATGCAGCTTTTAAAACACCTGGGATTTCTGCCAAGGGCTGCTACCCCAAGGCTACTTTTATGCTGCCGGAGTGAGGATGAACTACCTGCATACATTTGATAGTATTTCAGTTAAAACAAACTATGTATCAGGAACTAGAGTGTATTTCAGACTATTAGGAGAATGGATCAGAAATTGATTTATTCAGTGTTGTGCAGCGGCCCCAGTGTCATGGCTAGCCAAACTAGTCTTTACCAAGAACTAACAGTTGCCTGTATTAGTCTTTCAGAAGACCTCCTCCCTCCTCTCTCCCCCATTAATAGAATAAGAATATGAATAAGAAGAATAAGAAAAAGAATAGCTGAGTTGGAAATTACCTACAAATCATCACCTAGTCCAACTGCCTCACCACTGCAGGGCTGACCCAAAGTTAAAACGTAGTATTAAGGGCACTGTCCAATTGTTCTTAAACATAATTACTAGTAAGTAGTACTGAAAGTATTTCTGGTCTTTATTCTGTTCCCATGAGGAGCTCTGTAAACTTTCATGGTTCTTTTCATGGTAGTCAACACGTTTACTGTGCTTGGCTTTAGCTGCACACATTGGCTACATCTACTTGTTTGACCAAGTTGAGAGGAGGAAGTTCAGATGATGTGGATTGTGCGGCAGCAGTGGTGCCATGAACATGTTTAGTTCACATTTTTCACATAGGGCTCCCAGCACTGTTGTTGGATCTGTCGGTCCCTGCACTCCCTCTGCTTCTTCCTTTCTGCCCCTTTCCCAAGTGTTGGCATCCAGTACACTGTCCTCACTGAAATTTAGCATGGTTTAACTGCATAATAACTACTCCAGATTAGCTGTTGCAGAGTAACTCCCTACCCAAGCACTGTCTGAAAGGGAGAGGGTTTTGTTTGTGGGTAACTGCATAACACTTACAGATGAAGCTAAATCTTCTTTTTGAATTCTGAAATAGCACTCATCTAAAGGAGCTGATCTAAATAGATGTTCCAGCACAGGTTTAATGAATGAGGGACTAGATAATGCTGACTGTTTTCCAGTACTGATTTCAGCAAGTGCATGGATTTATTTTTATGCTTGGCAAAAGCCAAGATGGTGAAAGTGTGGATGCTGGGATTCAGTGTAGAAGAGGGAGGTCACACCAAATTTGAAATGATTGCCTGCTCTCCTTTCAGTGGGTGCCCAAAACAGGGCTGTATTTACATTAAATCCAGAAACAAACCAAGATTTTTCAGTATAAACAGGTTGTTGAACATGCTTTTCCTTTTCCATATGATACTCTTAGGGGCTAGGGAATGTTCTGTCATCAAAGACAAGACATGGTGGGTAAAGGAGTGCTATTTATATTTTACACCTAGTCTCATGCATTTTTTCCTATGATCACACTGCCTTGAAATTATGGGCACATATTTCTGCAACTGGCCCTCAAATCATCGCTAATCAAATGATGATTAATTAAACCCTTCAGAAGAAATTTGGGTCAGCACATACCCTGTAGTGACACTCAGGAAGGCTTGTTTCCATAGGAAGGCTGGGTTGTGAATGGTGAGGTGTGTTTTTAGAGCCACAACATTGTATCTCTTCCCATCTCAACTTCAGCTTGTGCTACATTAAACTGAAAATCTTTCTTTAAAGGCATAGCTGTTACTCATGGTGACATAACTTGTGAAACTCTGTGATAGTGGAGCAAAACCATATGTCTTTATGATTGCTTGATCAGCCCATAGGTGCACTTTGCTGGCCTCTAACAACAGTGTAGCTAGTGCCACAACCTCCTTTGATGAAACCTCAGGTGAAACTGGTGGATGAAAACAAGGATCAAGATAGAGCATAACTGGAAATAATCTCTTCCATATCTAGTAAGTCATGAAACAAGGATTGAAATCCTCCTTACACATGGGGCTTGGTATATGCATTTTTTTTTATAACATGCAGGCTTCTGAAGGAGGCAGAGTTGGATTCTCTGACTTTTAAGCCTTGTTTATGTAGTGTTTTCTGAAATAAATCTCCACCTGAGAAGTTAAACAGGTGGTAAATAAGCATCATCATCTTATTTTGATCCTTTTTGCACTGAGATAATAAAAATATTTTGGTTTTGATATAAGGTGTTATCCAGCTCACTATTAAACTTGAAATTATATTTGTACTGTGTGTAGCCATAATATCAGATATTACTGCTCAAAGGATGCGTTGATCTATAGCTTTGGTCAGCCCTTTTGAGATAATAGGTAATACCAGTTTTCCTCATGTCTGAGCAGCTCATCACCTTAGGTCAGGATAACAGGTGATTTCAGTTTTGCAGTTGATTAAGCAGCTTTGTGGTTTTCAGGCTTTAAAGCCTGAAAGGAATTTGAAATGATATAGTTTGATATGGAGATGTGAAGAAACAATGTGTTCATCTTCAAATTACTGTGAAGGAGTCTGCTTCTTAAAATAAGCAGTGAGTATTTCTAATGAAGTTATAATAGAATAGTTAGGGCTGGAACTGATCTTAAGATCATCTAGTTCCAACTCCCTGCCACAGGCAGGAATGCCTTCCACTAGGGCATGTCACTCAGGGCTCTGTTAAAATCTCCCTTGAATGCTGCTAGGGATGGGGCATTAAAATCTATTTGTGTCTAGTTAATATTAAGTGTGGATACAGGCCTTGCATAAATAATGCAGATTTGCCTTTTTTTTTTTCTATGGTTTTTTTCTATTTTTACCTTCCACTGCTTGCATACAGACCTGTTGCCATGAAGCTGACCAATGTTTGGTGTGACTCATCATGTAAACTTGAGAGTTTGGCTGGAACGGCTAACCAGTCAGCTATATATAAAGCAAGAAAGAGTTGATTTTGCTCTGTCTTGGAGTCTAGTATTCGCTTAAGCTGTAATTCTCAGTGTTCTCAACTCCTAGGGCTTTGCTCTCATTAAAAATAAGGATCTCTTATAAGTGCAAAGCAGTGAGTCAGGTGTGTGGATGTTTGTATTTAATTCTCTCAGTTTGGAAGTACTTAAATTGTTAATCTTGAAGATTTTTCCAAGTAGCTTTATTCCAAAGTAAGTTAGGGAAAATAATAAGAAAGGGGGTGTTTGATTTTGCTTTAAATCTCAATTTTTGCCTTCAATAATCATAAAAGATGCTGGACAGACAGGAATGGAGATTGGTTTCTGGTCTACCAGTGTGGCATGGGAATTAACATGGCTCAACCTTGAACTGAAGAGACCACCTATATGTTTACACTGCAGAACAGCACCCTTTTATCCTGCATGAATGGCCTGATGCTGTGCAAGACATCACTCTGTCACACGCCAGCGGTAGGCGTCTGAGGCTGGCTCTGCGTGGTGCCTTGCTTCCTTGTGCTAGCTGGACTGAGAGGGCTGGGGAGGCTGCCCTCCTCTCCCTTCCAGCTGAATAGTTTCCTTTGGAAAAAAGCCTGGTTTTGTTCTTGACTTACTTTGACGGCTGTGATGGATGATTATCTCCTGTGCAGAGATGCCAGTTAGCAGGTGGCCACTACTTAGAGAAAAAAAGAATAAAAATTGCCCTTCTTCACCCCAAACCATTCATGGCTTGAGATTACAGTTTAGGTCGTAGAGAGTATCACTCGGCCTATAAGAGGCAGCCCTGCAGTAAATGTCCATCTGATTGTTGATGCATTTATTTATTTATTTTAATCTATTCTTTAACCTGGTTGTTGCATACTTGCTTACCTCAAGTTCTTTTGCTTCCTCCAGACTTGTGCTTCTCTTGCTCATCTCTGACCTGAGCACTGTTATTTTCTGATCATTTTGCTCTCAGTCCTTTACATGGGAAGGATGAGAGGCACAGCTTTCTTCCTTGTGGCCTCTGCACTTTCCCTGCTCTAACTTCTCATCAGGGTTGCTCACTCCTCCCTTCTGTCTCTGTCAACCTTTGTTCCCTCTGCTTTGCACTCCTCTCAGCAAGAACACAAACTTGATATTTCCACAGCAGGGCTTGAATTGCTTCTTTAACTTTCTGGGTGGAGGAGGGTACTCTATGAAAAGAACACGGGAACACTTTGTGCAAAGGGCTGGGCTCATAATTCAGTATTATCCTGGAGCACACTAGGATAGTCAGCAGGAATGCAATATTGAAAACTTGCCAGATACCAGAGCTCTGGAGGACTGGAATATATTCTTCAGAAGACTGTGAGAGCTGAGTACACAACCATTCTTTTCTGACCGCAGAGGTAACGAATGTGTGAAAGCTGGGTTTTTCAGTGCTCAGCTGCCACTTGGTAGCAGAGCTTTTAGGGAAGTCCCAAATCCAGTTTGAATACCTGGATTACAAATGCTTATTTCAAAAAGTCTCCATTTCTAATTTGAGGTGATTTGTTTTGGAGTTGAAATAGGAATGGACACTTGCAAGTATGTGTTGTTCAAGTGCTTGATTATGCCTGGGCTTCACAAAGCACAGGCTCAAGCCTGGGATTAGATGATAAAAAAAACAAATCTGAAAAGAAACCGAACATGTGATATTGGTGATGGATATTATTGCTAAATTGTTTGCCATTTAGCATGTTCTGGTCCTTTAGAAGCCTGTGGAGACACATCTGAGGGGGAATAAATCATTACCTTGCTTTGGCTGCTGCAACCTGTGCCAGTCAGGAGGATGGAGTGGGGGACTGTGCTTCCCAAGGACCTGCTGAGCCCAGGGTGGGAGACTTAGGGGATAATGAGTCTTAATATTTTTTAGGTGTCCAGCTTGAGACACCAGGTCAGGAAACTGAGAATATTTCAGTCCTCACACTTTTAGTTTTATATATATATAAGTGCATATATATACATATATAAAAGGATACATGCATGGGTATACATATATATGTATATGTATGTATTTTATATATTTATATATATATATATATATACACACAATTTTGCAAAGTGCCTCCTATGTGAATACCCTCCAGTTTGTCGAAGGAACCTGTGGAAATTTGCAGCTGAACTGAGATTCCTGGTATTGCTGAGTTTACGTAGTTTGCTGTTTAATTTCAAGAAGCCATTAAATTTTGTCAGTAATGCTATAATGTATTTAGTAGGTATGTATAGTCTCCAGAGCATAAACAGCTGTGGGGGGGGGAGGATTATTTTTTCCTATTTACTCCTTTTCTTTTTTTTTTTTTTTTACCCAAATTGTGTTGTCAAAAGGTGGGAAAGTTTCTGCATACTCCCATAGTTCTGTTATCTGGTTTAGGATGAAGGGGAGGAGAGGAATGTCATTCTGTGCAGATGATTTACTTTTTATGCCTGGAAATAAAGCCTATATTTCTTTTCCCCTATTATATTTAATTTCTATGGTTGAATCCAGAAGTGACAGCCTTCCCATTAGTGTGATTTGTGGTTGGCTTGTTTTCATTTCAAGGGCTCCTCAGTGCAGATAGCAGCAGCCCAGTAGGTACTTTCCTGCTGGATGCAAATCCAGGTGTAGTTCTGTCATTTTGAGTCTCCATACTGAAAAGTGTATGGAAAACATTCCCCAGAGATAAATAAGTTTGAATTGCATTTGCACAGTTAGAATAATGTAACTTGCCTCCTCTTGTCACAGTGATACTGGCATCACTGTTGAATCAGTATTGAAGATAAATCTAGAGGAATAAATGCAAAAGTTCAGGCATTTTTATTTTTTAGTATACTGGCATCTGATCTTTAAAGCAAATACAGTTGTGTTTCAAAGCAACACCACCCTGACACATCCTGAGCTGGAAAAGTTAGTATTGTGTATTGGGTAGAGGCTTTGCTCAAAATTGTTATTGATAGACTTCAGATTTAATCTGACTCTTGCCGTACTTTGTCTCATGATGTCTCAGGGACTTGTGCCTGCCAGAAAGGATGGTTTCCTGGTGTCTGAAAATCTGCCAAGATACTTGCCACAGCAAGACTGATTCTATGGCAGCAGAAGTTGCAGAACAGCAGTAATACAAGTGCTGAGGAGTAGGAAAGCTGGGGAGGCAGGGGAAAAGTCATGGCATGTGACAGATGAAAGCCCTCAGAACATAACTACTCACTGAAGCATGGTGTGAGCTTCCTCTCATTGCATCTGCCCGTGAATACAGCTGGACACAGCCCACTGGGGAGCTTGGGGCTGGGCTTGTTGTGCTGCTGATTGCAATGCCTCTGCTCCATCCTCCTCTCATTGCGGTAGAAAGGTTCTGTTCCAGAGGCCAGAAAGAATTGCTAGGCAGCTTGTAAAACAACAGCAATAGAAAGTTAGATTTATTCCTGCCTTGTATAAAGCAGGATGGATTTAGAGTGTCCACCTCTTCACAAAGCAGTCTTTAACTGCATTTCTTGTTTCTCAGTAGTTTGCATTTATAGTGCCTTATTAGTCCTTGGTTTCCGGACATTCCTTTAACCACAGTTAGCACTGAGAACAAGTTATTGCCATACATCCTTACTTTTCAGTGAACAAGGATTTTTATTTTTAAGATTAACTCTTTTGTACAGATATTTAAAAGTAATTTTTCAGGATGCTTTCTTAACCTTGGCTGAAGATTTTGGAGTCTCTGGTTTCCTGGCAGTGACTGTGTGGGGCACACAGTGCCTTGGCTGCATGCTTGTTCTTTCCCCATCCCTTAATCTCCTACTCTCCCCCTCTTCTCACCTAATGCAACACTGTTTCTGTTATTTTCCACATCATGGGATGTGCAAATGGGTTAAAATGGTTGGAAAGAGCAAGAACCAGGGGACAGGCGGACTTGGTGCACGAGGTTGTGAAAGACTTCTAGAAAAGACATTTGAGGACCATCATAACCTCACTGTTTTGCAGTAGCTGTCTCTGGCATAATTTGCAACCCCCATGTGCAAAATGACCTTTGTAGATAAGTGGCGATGAGTGTTTGGTAGATCCATATCTGAGGGACTTTGAATTTTGACTGTGTATTTAAAAGGCACAGTAAAATTTCAAGACAGCAGAAGTCAGCATGAATCTCAGGTGCTTAAAATCTCTAGCCTTAGCTGAAATGATCTCTACTTTCATTACAGAAGAGGGTGAAACTGTCTTCCATGCTACTGCACTGTATTTTTACTGCTTTCAGTGTACAAAGCTTTGTCTAGACTAGGATTTATGTCAGTGTGCGATTAGTTCATTGATGGCTGTAAATTCCAGCCTAGGTATGAATGTGTCTTTCATCACTTGCAAAGACTTTACCTTCTCTCCATTCCATGGGATTGAACTCAAGGAGTTCCGTGCATGTGGTAGAGCTCAGTTTTGATCTTCTTTTCCTTTTTTTCCCTTAATGTTTCTGCTGTGGTGCTGTTTGTAATGAAGATTGGTGGACCTGCTCCCCACTTTGCTAAGTTCTGTACTTAGAATATCAACAAGATGTCAGGTCCATATAGTTTACACTGTATGTAAAAGATGAGAAAAAAGTTACCCATAGGCAGGAGGAGCACAAAAAATAGTGAGCCAGTATTGGTCAGCATCCTCGCCTGTGCCCTTGGCAGGTCCTGCAGCCAAGCCAATATCAAGGTCCTGTTCTGCTCTTTATGGGAGCCCTGATTAGGTGATAGTATGTAGCAGATAAGCCTGCGATCACACTGTTCAATCTTTATCAGGATGAATAATGTGAGTAGTATATACTTCTATGCCACTGAACTGCTGACCTTCTGTACTTTTCAGCAACAACTGGATAAAACCAGACTGCAAGCTGTTTTGAGCATTATTCTGCCCAGAACACCCTTGTCAGATGGATGGCAGAGTGACATTTCTGGCTAAGTTCACAAGCTTTCCTTTGTCGCCACTGAGAGTCCTTCAAACAGCCTCCTTGTTCTTCTGGTGTGTTACCCACTAAGCAGAGTAATTGATGAGGAGGGGCACTATAGTAATGTTGGACAGGAGCTGCAGTTCCTGAGTTCTCAGTACAGCTTTCTAGCATTGTCATTGGAAAATTCTAGTTCATAAGAAGAGACGTTGTGCCTGTGGCACCTTTAGGTATCAACCTGTCCCCTTGACCAATCCCCTTTTTTGTTACCACACTGCCTGATTAGGCCGTTGTGGAATGGGGGGGATCTAAAACATCTAGGAAGCCTCCAAAACTGGGATGAAAACTTGGAAATAAAGAATTTTCTAGATGGCAAAAATGTTGTTTCCCAGGTAGCTCAGTTATCACCAGGTTGTGGAATTTTAAATGTCTAACAGGAATTTCCAGACTTCAAACTTCCATGATATCCTTTCAATTAGGAGGCAGGATAGGAACTTTGCAAAATCCCATCTCAGATTTTACACGTGGAATATTTAAAAAAATAAAAATCTATGCATACATAAATAGTTTTAGGAATACCAGGAAAAGCAGAGTTAAGTATCCTACAGATCTGTACCCTCTGAATCTTGTTCCCACTGTAATAACCAGTTTCTCTTCCTCTCTCTCAACCACATCTTCTCTTCCTCCCTCTCCCCTTTCTGACCTCCATGTTTTTCCCCTCCTGCTGTCACTGAAAGCCACCCCACAGAGCAGGGACTTCCTGTTTCCTCCTGTGTTTACAAACTATCACCAGGGAAATGTATTGACTGGTTTACAGTTCAGGCAATGCTGGTAATGTTGAGTGGGTGCTTCAGTTTTTCCTCCCTTCCCACATGAGGATGCTAATACTCATTAAACATATAAGACCATGATTTGGTTAAAACTGGCCAAGGAATTAAATGTATATTAAAATATGTATGTAAGTACAGTTTAAACCAGACTAAAATACATCTCTTTAGGAAATTTTGAATTTTTATTTTCCAGAGCTGTTAATCCCCAGACATCAAATAGGAGCCAAGAGATCTGGAAGAGGCTGGTCCCACAGGCAGGAGCTCAGCATTAACTTCAGTGCCTGGGAACCACTTCTTTGGGATAGAGCCCTTCTGTAGTTCAATGGTAACACAGAGCTTTGTACATACAAATATGGCACAGAAGCTGCTTTCTGTTCCTTAACAAATATGGCAGCCAGTGTTTTGAATTTTAAGTCTTTAAAAGGACTAAATCTGAGTTTTAACCCATGTTTGTAATTTTGTAGTTACTGATGCTAGTCTGAATCTCACCAGTTCTAGTTATTGGAAATTCAGGCTTTGGTGCTTTCCAGCTTTTCTTTGAGGAATGCTTTCTTTGGCCTTTTTGCTAAACAGGCCTTTTTGCTGTACGTTGAGTTACAAATTTTAGATAGTGAAGCTAAAAATAGATTAAGCTTTAAATATTTTAACACTACTTTAATTTACTTTCAAACTTAGTAAATCCCAAACCATGCTAAGGTCTAGTCAATGGTCTGTAAAATTTTGTCAGCATAACTACCTCTTCAAGCGTTCTTTCTGTGGTCTTCCTACTGATGCTTAGGGTTTGGACAGCATTTGTTGTCCTGTGTTTGTACAGCACTTAACATAGTGGGATGCTGGCCTGTGAGTAATCTCATAGGTGCTCCTCAGGGTTCTATAATGGAAGAGTATTTTTCTTTCCTCTTTATAAATAAAACACTTGCTGTGAGATGTGTTTCCACTTCTAGTTACATGTAATCAGCTCAAAACTTTTGAGTCTGGAAGAAAATTGGTATGTGCTTGTAAGAATTGAATTTCATATTGTCTCTCAATAGACGAGATGTAGCAGTGCTCCTGATTTAAAATGCAGTGGTTTAGATAATTTAAGAGTGTTCTTTCTTTTGTTTCCCCAAAGAAATGCCTATACTATAATGGTTTGTAAAGGGCAAAAAAATGTTTTCAACTTTTTTTCTTACAGAACGTTTACTGCATTTTTGCCACTATCCCATACAGAGTAATTGATGGTTCTACATGTTAAAGAAGCAATTAATTTATTTGGCTTATGGTGTTAATTAAAGTAGTGGATGTTTACTACTTATAAATGAGGAAAAAAAGCTCCCTGGAATCAGTTCTGGCGCTTCTGCCAGCCCTGTAATTGCTATAAAATTATCTTTATGCAATTAGTAGTGGCACCTGTTACAGCATTACCTACTTTGCATCTCTGCCTTTCTGTCCTCCTGAGAGTGATGACATGACCTGGGATATATTTCTGAAATCAGGGGAAGGAGAAGAGGAAAAATTAAGTAATACACAGAATGATGAATGTATGGAAAAGAACGTGTGTCACAGCATGTTAATTAAATAGTCCGTATTAAAGTAAAATGACCAAAGGTGAGTTAACTTTTGGAAAACTTTTCATTTGTAAAATGAATGCTAATTTCAGGAAAGAGGATTTCATGCCCTGTGTTGAAAGGTGAAATGGGAAAGAGAAAGATATTGCAAGTGCTGCTGAAAGGTGAACGTACTCTTTCTCAGCCAGATAGGTTTAAATTAAGCTTGACTTTTGCCGATTTCATATATGCTATACAATCTACCCTAACCTTCCTGAAATCTCTATATATCCATGCCTGAATCTCACCTTCCAGAAAGCATGTCGGACTGCTGGGATCAGTAGCTCAGTTTTGTATGTGTGTTGAGACCTGAGTGTTTCCAGAAGTGTTTCTATGCATATCTTCAAAACCAGCAAGGAGGGTGCTGACCCTGTGCTGTCAATAGGGAAAAATGAAACAGGATGTGAACAAAAGTAGTATCAAATGAACAAGAAATTCAGTTACATCCATGCTTGCTGGATCCTCAATGCTGTTTTCTCTAAGTAACATGCATTTTTCTTCTTAAACAAGGGAATTAAAAAAGGATTATATTCTGATTATTTTTGTTCATTTCAAAAATAAGCATAATTTTTAACTGTTTCATGGTTTCAGAACAAGTTATGACCAGTATTATGTCAAGCAATCAAACAGAAATAAGCAAGATAGTGTTGTTGTTGTTGTTCTACAGATAACATCTTTGGAAATGAGCTCACAAAATAGTGAACCCAAGATAGCTCTCAACTTTGAGGCTGTTAAAAACCTGAACTTCTAGAACACAATTTTTGCACAGTTCTTGTCCTACTCTAAGTGGAAAAACAGTTGGACTGTGTGAGCTGTTTCTGTTAAAATCATATGATCACAGAATGGGTTGGGTTGGAAGGGACCTTAAGGATCATCCAGTTTCATCCCCCTGCCATGGGCAGGGG
>JBAFWW010025700.1:0-12453 GCA_036873685.1 Agapornis canus
GTGTTCAAGGCCAGGTTGGATGAAGCCTTGGGTGGCATGGTTTAGTGTGAGGTGCTATGGCAGGGTGTTGGAACTGGGTGATTTTAAGGTCCCTTCCAACCCTAACTGTTCTATGATTCTGTAACAAGCTCCCACTGATTGCTTGCATGAATTTGGACAGTTTGGCAGATCCATTTACCCAAGTATTTTACCTGACTTCCCATAATATTAAGGAACATACTCACCAGTTGAAGTCACTGTGAGTCTTTCACTAAATTCAATAAGCACCATTAACTGAAACTCTGCATTATTAGCTTTTAATTAAACTGTACTTTGATGAAAGAAGTTACTAGTAATACAGCTAAATTATATCCCTGTTCTGCATTTAACAGATATAGAATCCTGCATTTCTCTTAAAGGTCAAAAAATCCCCCAAACCCAGGACAATTGAAATAGAACTAATAAACACCCTCCTGCTGCATATTTTCCCCTGCATCTTGGTCAGACAGGCTTCAACAGAGAACTTGCTCGTTCCTGCATTTTTGCCTAACATTTTATTTGCTATGAAACACCAAGTACAAAAAGGTAAGCTCTCAGAACAGAACAGAGCTGAAAGTCAAAACAAAGTGACTCCAAGATGCATTTTAAAGTCTCTTCTTACTCATCCAGTTACGTTCCTGTGATCTGATGACTACTGATATCCAATACAGTGGGAAACGTTGTTAGCCGTAACACAAGCATTCAGGAAGCTGTACTGCAAAGTCACATACACAGCCCCACCACAGCTGCCTCAGCTCCGAGTACAACAGGGCATCTTTCAAGTGTGACAGAGTAGTTCAGACCCAGTTCCAGTTCACTTCTGGGCCATTCTGCTGTGCTTCCTTAGTCTGACTTGTCTGCATTGCATCACATCAGCAGCAGAAAAATTGTAAGACTTGTTCATTGATTCATGTAGACATTGGCCTAGTTACATGTCAGGCCTCAAAAATTCAGGTTCAAACAGTAACTTGAGATGCAAAGCCTTTGTATGTCTGAGCCCCCTTATTAGACAACCCACACTTTTACAGCTTCAGATCTTGTTTGGTAGGTTGCACAATATTTTGTCATAGAACACTGGCATGGCTATTCAAGTCTAACGCTGTCTAAAAGCTAGTCATAAAGCTCAAAGAACAGAGATTATTATCCAAGCTCCTACATTTATTACCAACAACACGTGCTTCTCATTTAATGTTTCTTCATAAGCCAACTCCTCCTTTAGCTTTCCCTACAGCCAACATGCACTGCAGAGTTTGCCTGGAGGACAACGGCTACTCTCCAGGCAAGACAGTCCTTTGCTGTACAGGCTGGCCATGAGCTTCCACTGCAGCAAACCCTGTGCTCCCTTAGGCCCCTTCATCTCTCAGTGCTTGCCTGTGCTGCTCAGGGCCCTTTACCCTTCTGTTGGCAACATGGAGCTTGGTAGTATCACCAAATGCTGAAAAAAACCTAGAAGGTTCAATGCTGGAATTGCTCCTAGGCCTAATCTCTCAGCAGCAGAGAGCACACAACCTCACCTGAATGCACAGGAATGCAGTTTAATTACTGAACTGACAAACAGGGACATTAAAAGTACCCAAGTTCTTTACAAAACTGAAGTAAAAACGTGGTGTCAGCGTTGTTAACAGCAAAGTCCAACAGTCTGGGAATATGGCCTTCCAAAAAACCTTCAGTCTTCTATTTTAACTCCACGTCAGTATACACTGGACCTCAATGCTCTCACTGGCACGTTAAACAAACCGACTGCTCGGGCTGGGTAACGTATCAATGACACAATCCATCCACAAGTGTTCCTTAGTTTGTTATTGGGATTGTTTGTCCCCTAACAGAGCCAAGAATATTCCTGTGTCTTCTAATACTGTATCTAATTTATAATATTTACCTTTGTCCCTAGGTGAGACAGGGTGAGCTGAGGCATACCAAAAGCTCTTTTTCTTTCTAATGTTCCATGTTTACTAACAGAAAATGATCTCTGACCAAAGATTTTCATCTTCTCTTTCTGCCCTGAAGCTCCGTGTCAGTAACTGCTGGGAATTCAGTCTTCAGCCTGCTCCCAGCTAAGGGTCACAAATATTTACCCTTCTTCTCTTCTTATAAGTAGCTCTAAAGTTGCTGAATGAAATTCCCCTGCTACATCAGCATCAGTATCAAAAAAATGACAGGAAAAGAGAAAACAAACAAGGCAAGCTTGCATAAAACAACAGATACAACTGCTTTCTCAAGCCATATTCTTAATGATTGTATGTAGTCAGCACAGAAAAGACATAAGAACTTATATCAAGTTAATAAAAATTTGGACAGTTCATTGACTCATACATAGTGCCTAGTCTAAGGGATATAATTCAGCATAAAAATACCCAAGACTTTAGTGAAACATGGGACAGTAATAGCAGAAACACAGGGGGGTGATTTTGTCATAAGTGTTAATGCACACCCTCCCCGTTTTTGCACAAGTGTTTGTATTTCTAAAAGGCAGGATTATAGAAACTAGAACCTAGAAACTAGAACTACAGAAACACAGATCAATACCCCAGCTGGCCCAATTCCACACTTGCAGACTCGAACCAACACACAGGAATCCAAACTGAGCTCTGCATTTGATTATACTTTAAGAGACTGAGAATAGATCTTAGCACAAATTCCCTGCCAATATTATATTTCTTCCAACAGCATATTTCATACCATTTTGCCAAAACTAATTTTTAAAGACTTACATAACCCTTTTTCTCCCTCTAGTATATTAGCTTCTATTCTGCTATTTTATTGGCTATTCAGCCTACACTTAAGTATCCCTGTGCCTTACATTAAATATTTTTATCCATCCTCACTGCTTATACCCTGCAGCCTATTGCTTTCTGCATGGGTCATCATTACTTACCAAATTCTTTAGCCTTATTTTTTTCCTCTCTGACATTCTCTAACACCCCTAGTGTCTCTAAGCACTCTCAAAATATTTCTACGTTGGGCAGAGTTGAGCACAATATTCTAGAAACCTCATCAGTACGATGAAGCTCTTTCCTGATGTAAAATGGTATTTTTTCCATAGTCATCTAGAATTTCAAACCTGCTTACATTATAAACTCAGGTATATTTTAGTATTTGTCTTGTTTTTAGGATATTTTCAGGATTACAATTTTCAGGAAAGGAAACTGAAACTGGAAATAGGGCATTGCCACTCCATGAGATATTAGATATACACTGGCAAGCAGGCACTTTTACTAGCATAATCACCGAGAATCAATCATGGAGTTGCACTGACTTCTTCCAGACTGAACAGGTACAAGAAAAGGACACTTCCCATGCAGATGTACTGGAGAAGAAACGACTGAAATAGAGTCCCACTTCTACTCCCATTTTCCTCTTCTTGCCAGACTGTGCCTTCGTGATGTTGCTGAAGAGTGGGAAGGAGGTAGGCCCAATTTTGGTATCATGTTTTACAGTTAATTGCTTTGATTTCTGGATCTGTCTGCAGCGTGTTTTTATTAGCTGGTTATGAAAACTGTACCCAACTCTGTCAGCAGCAGGAACTGGATGGTGGACTTGTCATCTGAACAAGCCCAGAATAAATCCTGCAGCAGCCACTGGCACAGTGATCAAGCACAGCTCTGTGGTAAGCTATAGTTGCATTGTTATTATTTGAATTAACAAAGTGCTTTTTGAGGAAAAAGCACAAAATTAAGAGAGACTCTGACAAAGAGAATTTGCAATCTAAGGAAAGAGAGGGACTGACGGGATAGCGGAAGGATACCCACCCAGGAGCCTGGGAAGTGGTTTCAGCACATAACTGTTCTTCGTTCTGCCTCCAGGCTGACAGAGCTAGAATGCTAGCCTGGGTCTGGTGCATTAACTGTAACATAGATGTCTAGCACATGCCTTCTCTCAAGCAGCCAAAGCAAAGCTGGCTCCCCACACACAGCCACCCTCCTCTGCTCAAGGACTTATATTCAGTTTTCTGCTTCCAACATCAGTGGAAAGATGACTGGTAAAACAGTATATATGCTGGTAGCAGCCCATGAAAAATATTAAACAATTTCACTAACGAGTATTTTAGTTCCAAGATCTAATCCTAATTCTCTATTGTCTCACAGTGCATAATATTTTACACTACTGTATATGAAACAAGACACTCAGGATGTTAAATCAGTCTTCCTAGAGCATCAGACAGCTAGAGAAACACACTAGTTAATAAGAGTGAAAAAAAAGAATGTACTTTTTACTTCTTATTTCAGCCAAGTCAATATAAAATACCTCAGGTCAGATTGAGGAAAAAAAATATATGTCCATATTATTATATGCAGTAATAGTAAGCACAGTGAATAATGGCATAAAGGTACCATGGCTGATGGACTGGGAACGTAAAATGATTTAGCAGAAGCTCCTAATAGTTAATTTTTTTCTATCATTTGAAGAGATGATTAAAAAGATTTTTTTGAACCTCCTGAAGGGAGGAAAGATTTCCAGCTCAGTGCAAGCAAACAGACATGAGTATCTTTGATGCTTCTGCAACTGACACATTTGATGGCACATCTGTCATTTCATTGATAACCTTCTATGTGATCCTATAGATAAAGAAGCAATTAACTTACAGATTCAGACTTCCTCCTGTGACAGGATCACCCTTTGCCTTGCAGCTGGAGCTTTCTGAACCTGTTTGCCATTCTGCCTTAACACATAATACATCTAAGCCTCTCTTATGAGGCAAATATTTAGGTAATTTCTACACAGCAGTAACCAAAACGCTTTCTGGCTAAATTCTATCCATTACCAGAAGATTGTTTGGCACAGATGATACACAAAGAGGATAGCTCTTGTTCTTCAATTCAACAACTTTAATGCCAAAAGACTGCAGCTTCAAGCTTGTATTGCGTATTTCAATGCTCCTATACTAACAGGTGCCTTGCCTAAGTGCTCACAAAATAGAAGGAGAAAATAAAGGTATTTCACCCCCTCCCAATAATAGATATAGTTAATATGAAGCTTTTTTGCTTGGCAGTTATAAAATAATAATGACAAGTGTAGAAAAAGATTAGGCTTACATGAAGAGAGTGAAGAGATCCCATCCTGACTTCAACTGGAAATGTTTCCTTTGAAAGGCACACATCAAGGACAAGACAGTCAAGAGGAGATCACACAGATGATTATTTGGAAAATATACTTTCACAGTATTTGAATTTTTATTTTTGAGAATCTGATCAACTCCTAGGGAAATACAGAAGTACATGTATGGCGGAAGTGAAGGCAAAAGCTAGACCAGCTTGCTGCTTAGGCCACTAGCAGTACACAGACTGTCATCAGGGAAAAAAACCAATCTCATTTAACTTCCCCTCTATTAGCAGCTACCTTTCCCTTGGAAAGATCTTAATGTTCTCTGGTCATAAAAATACAACAAAGAGCAACTGTGTAAAAAATAGATTAATTAATACTAAACAGACCATCAGCCAGGACCATCATGGCCTATTAATACAACCTCACGTGGCTGATATCTAGAGAAGATTTTTTTTCTGTATGTCTATTTAAAATTCATTTAAAATTATCTGCACTGTGCAGGTTCTTAGTCTTCTAAAAGACACAAGAAAAATTAAGCACAGCATTGGCACAGCATAATGGTCCCTCCTGTCTGATAGACATTAGATAGGAAAAAAAGTTACTGAAAAAAAAGAACATGGAGATTCGTTAAACAAGTTAATTTTCAAAGGCTATGAAAATGTTCTCTATTATTATTTCTATTATTATTTCTATCTAACCAGAAGAAGATAAAGTAAATACTTATGAAGACAGATGGTTATTGTTGATGCACAGTGACAGCAACCCAGTATTTTACAGTGAAGAACAACGTTCCATCAGTCCAGATTTTATACAGTCGCAGACAAATGCGTAGCAATAAGCTAATCTACAAGCCTTAAGTACCGCTTCAAGTCTAGATGTTTTGGGGTTTTTTTGTTGGTTGGTTTGTTTGCTTCTTTTAAGTGAAGAAGTTGTGGTCAAACTAGAATAATCTTCATCTGCTGTTTAGTAAAACAAAACATTAGCTTTACAAGACTGAGGTTGATAAAGCTATGTCAAAAAGGTTTGTGGAAAGGCTCTTTACAAATTGTTCCTAACACTATAGCTACCCAAGCTGACTTACCACAACTTTTCCCCTCTTCAGTGGTACAGAAGACACTCATTTTAGAGGGTTTGCTTTTGGCTTGACCTCTTCTGAGGTCAATATACAATACCGATAAAAGAATTACTACCCAACCATAGGCTAGCGATTTTCCTCAGTGCTTAACTCCAATCCACAAACTTTAAAGCAAGTTCAGGTTAGCCTAATGCCCAATATTAACTACTCTGGCCACTCTGCAAAACTCGTTTCAGTGTCTACAGAAGACATTCCCTTGAAAACATGGTTTCACATGAAATCAGGATCTCTCTCTTCGGAGATGGTCAAAAGGTGATTGGACATGGCCCTGCTTGAGCAGGGAGGTTGGACCAGATGAATCTCCAGAGGTGGTGTCCAACCTCAGCCATTCTGGGATCCTGTGAACTGAAACATAACAACTACCCTGTACTTGTAGGATCCTACAGGTTATCTTTTGTTACAGTGAACCTCTGTTTTAACTCTTACAAAGAAAGAACAAGACAGGCGTAGCTTTTAACTTGCTCACCTAACTTGTGTCTGAACTTCAGGGACTCAATCAATCAGTCCTTCTAAAGCAAATCTAGGTTTTCTATACACTCAACATAGTGCACGTCAGCATAGCCCTCGTCTCAGAAGACCCAAGACAAATGCTGCCTTCTATAGCTAGACAGTCAATCATGAATGCTTATTTTTGCTACCAGTTCTGCATTAACCCTCCAGTTTCTGAACTCCTTCCTATCTAAAGGAATGGACAGAAGCAATCTTTGAGGTTTTCTGGATGCTGGGAGCTGTCTGAAATGTTTTAGGTTTCTTTGTATTAATGCAGCACACATAGGAACACTTGCCTTACTTTCAGCAAGCTCAAAGTCCTACCAGAGGGGAGTATATTCAGGAAATATTAAACAGGAACCATATAAAACAAAATTAAAACACAAACAAGCATTTTACCCTATTATATATTGCTAGCATCTAACATGTAAGCCAAATAGAAATGAGTTAACCTTGAGTACTGAAATTATACAAAGCCTACATTTAGCAACCTATTTTCAAACTCGCAGCGCACAGTTCTCAGTCACAGTCAATGCACCAGAACTCAGTAAACCGCTCCTGTTTAATAGGATGTCATTTATCCGCAAATATACTTTACAATAACAGATTTCCAACTACTGCAAATTGATTTTACTTCTTTCCTTCTAGATGTCACTGTGCCACAGAGAATAACTCCTCTGAAATTAATGATAATGAAGATGCATTGCATCTGACAGCCCTAACAACATGTTTAATAGAAGATTCTACCTTTACATAGACGCAGAATCAGAACAGAACACTTTTTCAGATTCCACTGTTTCAGCACACAGTTGTGTACAAATGAAATTATCCTATTTAAAAGTTATTTCCATTTTGGCATTATTACTATTTGATAGTTTTGTTTTGGGAAGCTAACATTCTGACATACTATAAATTATTGCCCCAAACAATAAGAGTTTATCATGTCGTATGTACTTTAATCAAAATAACAGCCTCCTGTTTCTGGTAGGTAATTCTGGCAATTAATTATCCTAAGTTATCCTAAAAGGACAATCCTAAGGTGCCACTCATAAAGAGAAACACTACTAAAAATACTTTTTCAACCTGCTACCGCATAACACAGTGAGAGATTTATTCATATTTGCATTTTACATATTTTGTTACCAGAAACCACAGAACAACAGGAGTTTTGCCAGTGGTGTGGGTCATCATTTCTTTCCTATAATACGAGTTTCAGTCAATAAATTCTCAAAACATGCTCATCGTCCTAACTTAAACGCTGCCATCACATTCCACACTGAAACTTATTGAGTTTACTTTATTCCAGCTCTCTCCTGTGCAATTTCTTTGCATAAGGAAAACACCTAGTTATCTAGAAGGTATATCTGATTTATGACTGCATGTCCAGAGAATGTTTTGGAGAAGTGTATGCTGCAATGTTAAAGCAAATTAAACTGTAACTAGAAGTCCAAACCTTTGATTCAAGGAAGCAATATATATGCATGGTTACTTCAGCTTGGCTAATATATTAACACTGAAAATGAAACAAACCACTGATCATCAAAACTGCATGGAGCACTGTTGTTGCCTTTCTTCTTTCCAGTCCGAAAGTTCTAACAAAACATTCTCCCTTTTTTTAGCACAAACAGGGCAACAAGCAGCAACTTACACATTTATAGCTTCAATACCAAGCACAGTTATGCAAGGTGACCTCTAACTATCTGCTTTGTAGCATTGCCCTTCACAAAAGAAAAGCAAGGTATACATCACAAAATAGCCCTAAGATGTTACCCCTGCTGACCCATAACTACCCCCATACTTGAACAGCACACTAAAGAGAAAAATGACCTTCAGGAATGTACAACTTCAAATGTTAAAATGGAAACTGATAAGTCATTTAGTGACAAACTCTTAAAATATTAACACAAACTTTGCTTGCAAGCAAGAGCCATAAAACAGATAAGAAAGGTGAAATGCTGCAGCCAACCCTTGATATCTGAAACCTGTTTCAAACTGCTAATAATACAGTCTACTCTTCAAAATTTACATTGACGTTTACTTTTGCTCACCACATTTACCTCCTGCTTGTAAGACTAGCAACATGCACATTACATACGAATAGCCCTTGAGCCCAGCTCTGAAGTCCTGTGCTGTTTTTAACTGCCACTGAAGTATGTGATTAGGCAGAAGCTATGATCAGACCAGAAAATTAAACATGCTGCAATTATGTTTAGGATTGTGCATGTTGGGTGGGTTATAGTGTGTGAAAACACTACCACTCTTACCCCTTTTCTTTATCAGTTACTTAGAAACTAGTTGTCTTCAGTTTCCTCTTTGGGAAACCATTTTCTGTATATAGTAAGGAGAATGGAATTCAGAGGTTCCCACCAACCCATTTATAGAACTCAGATCAGCAGAGACTTTCATATGTCACTAGAGAGAAAACAAGTGGTAGTAACCAGTGAGTAATTTTATCTTACAATTCTTTTCTTACACAGGTACAAGCAACACTGCGTGAACTCTCCTGTAGTCAGAGCTACTACACCTGGAATTGGTGACCACTCAGCCAGCCAGCCTTCTCGCTCAAGGCCCAAACAGTCTGCATTAGTACTTACTGATCTGCATCCTGTGTGAGTTCCAACTATTAATAACTATTCACTTTAAGATTAAAAAAAAATGGCACTTTGCTGTAATGACCATTAGTTTGTGTGCATACTTTACCTGTACATCATTGGTGTTCATTCTTGTTCCATCCTTCCCAACAAAGATGTCATCGATGTCAACCAGAATGTACCTATCCAAGGACAGTCTGAGCCTCTTGCCAGACAGGAAAGAGACAGCATCTATGAAAATCAGCCTGTGCAGCCAAAAATTCAAGTTATTGCCGAAAAGGACTCGCTGAATCCCATCGTGGAGCCCCAGGTCATGAATTACCGTGGCATAGAGAGCACTTAGAGCAGCAGGTGGTGAAAGGTTTTCTGCTGTCTTTACTTTTGCAAAGATCACTGGTTGGTAAGTCGTATGATTAACGTGGAAAACCGCCCAGTCATTTCCAGGCAAGGGACCTTTTTCAAGCTTAGAAGATTTAGTCAAATGAAGCAGTGGGGAATGAGGGTTAATGCAACAGTCCTTAATACCCAGATTGCTGTGGACATGGAAAGGAAAGCCTTTCAACTGAGAGCTCTGCAAGCTGTTCTCATTACCTTTGTGAAATCCAATAACACCTACACCATATTCTATACAGTACTTATCTAGAAGGCCTCTGTTCCAGGAGTCCATGTTCACATACTTTAGAATATTTTCATACACTATGAGAGCATATTTGCCTTTACTTTTGTCTATAAGCACTGGGAGGTCACCTTTCCCAGGTGCAATCTCAATGTGAAACTGAAATCTGCTAGATTCTAAAATGGTTATTATATCTTGGCCTAGTGCTGAGTACTGACTTTCCACAAACACCAGCACTACAAGATCTGTCCTCAGGGGGTCAATGGACTTCATTGTCTTCATCTCCATCAGCTTGTACGGCAACAGTTGAGGATTGCCACATTCCACTTCCGAAGAGATTTCAGGAAGTTCATTTTCCTGTTTGTAGCCATTATACAAGTAATATGCAGAAATAACTATGCTCACCATACAAAAAGTGGCCAGCAAAATAACTGTCCTTTGAAAATGTCTGTGAAGTTTCAGGATAAAACTCATGTTGTTTACTTGCCTTAGATTGTTCTTGACAGCAGCATTAAAAACAAACACAGATTCTTGACAGCTTGTTCCAGTCCTCTGAAGTATTTATGTAACCATTGCAGCACACACCTTTATCTTCCACAAAGTTTTACAGAAGGTATAGTCTAGAAGAAAAGAAAATCAGAGATTTAACTGAGGCACCCCACCTGTTGGAAGTATCATCCCACTTAGAGCAATGGTGAGCAAAGAAATCACTGCCAGGCAGAGGTTTAGAAACAAACGGTTTGAGACGTTGATCATTTCTTTTTTAAACTTTGCATTAGTAGCATTATATCTCCCTGCTCCCACTAGCTGCCATGAATGTCTATAAATCTCACAGGCTCCTTACCCCAGAAGATCAAGTAGAAGAGGGTAGGCAGAGGAGGCACTGAAAAACAAGATATGGCAGCGAAGAACTCCCTGCTTTTTGATTATTCCTTTTTTAGTTTCTCCCAAAGATAAAAGTGCACTCCCAACAGACAATTCATGACAACCTAAACGCTGAAGAAAACTTACAGTCTTCCTCCTCCCACCCCAAGCGAGTTGGGGGAGCACCAGTCTACACGATTAAACAAATGGTCTTACATTCATTTTGAAGAACCGAGAAGTGCTCAAAACATGGATGTTTCAGCCGTTGGACACCTATCAGTGTGTGCAGCTACATACTGGCAGACTCTGTATTATGCATATTATAGGAGTATTTTTCAAACAAAAAACTACACTTCCACCCCAACATTGGTAGCAAACAAATAACATTTCACTGGCCTGTGTACTGTTGTGCAGATAGTGTGAATACTCTGTCATGAAAAAAGCACTAAAATAAGCCAGCTCTTAAATTTAAGAAAAGAGAGTAATAAATCAAAAGCTAACTTAAGACGCAGATCATCTATGGATATACTTAGGCTTTAACTTGTACCTAAGGAAAGCAGCCTTTTTTCAAGCTAACAGTACAATTGCTGTCAAAAGTTTCTAGTAAAACAACTGACTGATGTGACAGGACTTAATTATTTGATATTTGTAAGTTAGAAAGATTAAAAACACATTTTGAAAACTACTAAGAGTATGAAAAATACTTGAGTGTATAAAGACTTAAAACATGCTAATGTAACTTCAAATGTAGTACACAACCATTGGTTAATTGGACAAGGATAAGCTCTTTATGTAATGTTAACAGGGCCATTTCCCAGCTAAGCACTTAATCCTTCCATGCTCAAATGTTTGGTTGTTCAGTTTGGTAGTTATTTTTTTTTTGTTATTGTTGTTTTGGTTTGTTTGGAGTTATTTTTTGGTGGGGTTTTTGTGGCTTTGTGTTGTTTTTTGTTTGTTTGTTTTGAGTTATGAAGCAGGACTTAAAAGGTCAATACCAAAAAGCTCCAGTATCCAGTAACCAATATGAAATACTCTGTAGTGACTGACAGAACATAAAATTTTCTTGAGAGAGCACGGTTAACAAACGGTATCTACTCAAGCTCTATCCTGTGTTTTGTACTTTGTAAGGTTTACTGGGGGATGTTAGAAATGCTGATTCTTAAAATGACTGACAACCTTCAGTACTGAAGCAGGGAGCAGATGATAATAGAAGAAATAAAGTCAGCTTCTGATCCAAAAGAAACTACAGTATATAAACTATAGTCATGAAAGGGGGGGAAAGGCAGAGAATGAAACCAAACAACATGTCAGGTACCTGGACCATTTAATTGCTTGACAGAAGCTCCTACAATATAATAAGGAAGGTGGTCTTTCAATCAAGGTTTTAAAGTTAAAAATGTTATGCATGTAACAGCAGCTATGTAACTAAATCCCAAACACTGATCCTCCCAGTGCCATAATGAGCACAAAGTAAAAATAAATGAGTAGGAAAAAAGGGGAAAAGAGAGAAGCTACATGGCACCCCATTTATCAAAACAGCAAATTTAAGCACCAAGAGTAAGTATACATAAGCAGTCTCATTCATAATTAAGAGTCCCTTCAAATCTGCATCTCACCAGACAACCCTGCTTTCTGGATATGTTAGAATAGAATCATAGAATAGTTAGGGTTGGAAAGGACCTTAAGACCATCCAGTT
>JBAFWW010025714.1:0-12131 GCA_036873685.1 Agapornis canus
CTTGGGTGCCATGGTTTAGTGTGAGGTGTCCCTGCCCATGGCAGGGGGGTTAGAACTGGATGATCTTAAGGTCCTTTCCAACGCTAACTGTTCTATGATTCTATGTTTCCAGCAGCCATGTTTCCAAGATTTCTAGTACAAAACCCAGTAAAACATAAAAAATGCTTCAAACAGGCTGATTTTGATGTTAGACTCCCTAAAAAAAAGGGAAACAAAAAACAAACAAAATCAAACCAACAAACCAAACAAAAAAAAAAAAAAAACCCAAACCAACAAGCAAATAAACCTCCTAGTAATATGTGACTACAAGAGTAAAGATTAAGAAATGTTTTGGACAGGCATATCTTTTTCTATATTTAGTGCTGCACAATTTGTTATTCCTTGTTACATTATCAGTCAGGAGAACAAAGCAAACCCAAACCCTAGTGACTTTTTCATGTGAAAAAGTAATTAACAGCTAACCACAACAAAAATACTGCATAATATTAAATGCCAATAGTGACCGATGAACATTGTTCCTTGGATAACTTAATTTGAACACCTCAAAACCCATTAGAAAGCTTTGCAGTCACACCTCATTCCTGTTTAAGATTACAAGCTTCCATTCAGGAGTATCACCATAGATCTGAAGCTTGGCTTCAGATATTATTAGGATGTATGAACATGAAATCAATAAGAAATCAGGTCCTCAGCTGGAAAGTCACAGAAACAATTGCAAAGCAAAAAACTTTGCAAACCATTCCAATGCTATTACAATTTCTTGTCACCTCACACTGCCATATCACTCACCCATTCGACTGCACTGTCAGATGCACCAACCACTTTCAGCCAAACCACTCATAGCTTTACTGCAGCCTGATCAAAGCAGAACCCAGCAATACAAAATCCAGTCTTCTAAAACCATAATTCAGTGAACACAGACACAAGATCTTTGGTGACAGTCTGCAGTTGATTGGCATGGTAATAGAATAAAGTCCACTGACCAGGAAAAATTCAGGACAGGGAGTGAGAATGCTGACAGAAGTGGTGCACTCCAACTCCACCAGCAGTCTCCAAGAGCCCGACAACAACCAGAGCACACAACAAGGAGCGGAAAGGAAATGCACATTTTGCCAGCAGAGCACATTTTTTAGCAGCTCAAAAATTCAACAGAATATAGCAGCCTTGGAGACTGCATTTCCCACAAGAGACAATGTGGATTCCATGCTATACTAATTACACAATTGTTGATAGTACTAGCAAAACGATCTGCCAGTTGGACAGCCTTAGCCCACAACAAAATGCAATGTGTGAAATAAAGTCACCTCTTGAGGCACACGAGATGGCATAAACATAGCTGCTGTTCTAGAACAGTGCAATGCACTCCTGGCAATGAAACTAGCTATTTCTATAGAAAATGTTCAGCAATTTATTTGAAGAAAAACACCAAAATATATCCTTGTACACAGAGATAAACACATTCTGTGCCCGTTTGTTCAACTCTCAGACTGTCTTCGTACATGATCCCTCTGATCAGCCTAAACTGATACTAGATTTTTGTTCATCTGGAATTTTCACAAGTCAAAACTCATACCACCACACTGTTCTGTTCAGTCTTGGAAAGTGATTTGTTCTAGTGCTTTTAAAAGGCTAGCACTGAAGCAAACCTCATCCTTTATTATAGGGGAAAACCACATTATGAGTTAAGAAGCTCAGCTCTTTGCTGTTGCCTGTGAAACATGTTATAGTTGGCATCAGGAGAGAATCAAAAATAGATCAAAGGATGAAATAATTACTTTTTTTTTCTACATTGCAGGAATAATTTCATTATCTTAGAGTATACACATGACACTATATGTATACACTATATATTATACTGGAGAGCATTCCTATTACACTATCATCTTTCTAATGCTTGAATACAAGTCATAAGGTCAATAGTTGCATACAAACTAAACCCAAGTAGGCTCATTGCAGGTGGTCATTTTTCCTTGTGTTATACATTGCAACATACAAGAAATACTCTTGCAAATAAAGATGCTTAGAGACAAAACTCTCCCAAGACTGTGTCTGTCTAATTGCTGCTTGCTACCACAACACGATTAGTAAAAATTGCCTGTCACACCCTATCTATCTTTTAAAGAGAACACAGCTCTTCTTTTACAATGCTGAGTGTTTCTGACCTACAGTTATCCAACTCTTAGCACCTTCCCATGCTCATTCTTCTTGCAATGCATCGTCAGTATCTCCATGGGAATAACAACTACTCCAGTGATATATATTATAAATGAGCTCTTTACCATTAGCAGTCTGAGTTTTACAGAAAGAACATATTCTACAAAGGTTTTACTTCAAATATTTGCACACAAACACAACCTTGCACTGAAGACAAGGCTGGACAAAAGACAGAGAAACTCCTCAAAATTGGGAGCAGCAGGAGGCAAAGGGAACACCTTGTAATGCTTTGATTTCTAATTAGAATTCAAGAGGCTTGTAGCAAACAATGTATCTGTGCCAGTCAATTGAGAGTGCTGCTACTGTGCTTCCACTGCAAGACCCCTTGCCTTAGCAGAAGACAAAAAAATCATTACAAAATGCTTAATGCCTCAGTGTCTGGGTAGCTTTCGGGAAACAAAAAATTATTTATATCAAAATACAGGCTAGAGATAAAAAAAAATCCAGATACAACTAGAGTAATTTCATCTTCTGGTTTCCAAGGAGACAAGTGACCTCTATATGCTGCTTCTAACAAGTGTATCAAAGTTACAGCAGGTAAAGCCATAAAACCTGTAAGAAAGTACTGTAATGCCACAGAAAAAAAATGTCTCCTCTAAAATGAAATTAGTCTTAAGCAGAACAACTTGGATAGTTAGTTTATCAATACAACTTCACTATTGGTGTCAGTTCACAAGCTTCCCTTTAAGAGAGCATTCACTGTAATGTATGTTGCCAATCTTTATTTTAAAGAAGGAGAAATAAGGCAAGAAAGGCTCCAATATGGAAGCACAGATAGTATACTACAACTAACAGATGATCAGGGCAGTACACATGGGGCAAAACTTCCTGTGATCTGAAATCCATCTTTTTGCAGCCCACCAGCAATTCTTTATGTTGTACTAGCAATTCTCTATTTTAGCCTTCCAGAACCTCAGGAGGATTCTGCCTTCTTCCTCAGCCAATTTCAGGGAACCTACTAGAGCCTACAGTACATATAATCGCATTTTCAATACCCTCCTAATCTACAAAAAGCAGATTCAGTTTGGCAAAGCACATAATTAAAGAGATTCCCTGTCTTCCCCTACTTCTCTATCAAGTATCACTCACATGTTTACAACTATCTTTCCCCAAAGAAACTGCTTCAAGTTTCGCCATTTAAATTTTGCCACCCATTTCCAGGCACCAGCACATATTTTTACTTTCTTGTGTCCCTTACCTTCATTTTTCTGTTGTCTTTCTTCCACACATTCATTTCAGGCCAAACACTCCAGTGATATGGAGATGAAGATAGCAAGCTGCAGGACTCTGGTACGCTGCTGTGAGTAAAGAGCAAGCAAATAGCAAGCCTGGGGTAAGTTAGGATAATTTCAGGCTGTCTCTAATCTATCTCAGCTGATGGTAATAAGAGGAAATGAAGAGCTGATGAAAATATCTCAAAGCCCTAGGTACCAGTTCTACTTTGTAATTGTGTGACAGATGATCAGGTTCTTTGTGGTGCTTCTGAGATTAGCTTTAGAGCCCTATACTATTTACATAGTAGGACTAGGAAAATGGCTTTGAGATTCACTATTGATGATGAGTCCCTGCATCCTCAAACACATACCTAGACACAAGCTAAGCAAAACATCCATGAAATGCACTGAGAAAAAGTTTTGTTTCAGGAGACAAGAAAAAAAGCTGTAAGAGATCTTTATTTTGGACCTGGCTAATAACATGTGAGAATATCAATGTCTGAATGTATTTCGAATGAGATCATGAGAGAGAGGTCCATGATTCTGAGGAAAATAAAAACTGAGGGAAGCTGAACAGCAATAGACCTATAGGTCAAACTCACAGAAGCATTAAACGAAGTGAAATGCTAATAAAGACAGGAGGAAAAAACATCAGCATGTAGTGCTAGAATCAGGGGTTGCAATGCAAAATGGGTTAGCAAAAAGAAACCTAAAAGACAGACCTAGGAAACTGTAAGTTTAGGACTTCCCCAAGAAAGCAAACAACTAATGCAAAACACATTCAATACCTGGTTTCTGTTAACTTTCAAAGAAGACTAAGAGACCAGATATTGAGCGCAACTGGTTATAAGAAAAAACAGAATGAAGAAAAGAATTTAAATAATCCAGACAAAACACCACACAAAATCCACACACACAATCACACGGATACCTTATGGAAAAAGATTCCTAGTTGTTCTGTTGCCCTTGATCCCACACCTGACAAAACACACACAGAAAAAAGCCCACATAGAAGTGACCTAGTGAATGCTTACAGTGCCAGTACCACTGAGCAGGACTTTGATCCACTACAAATTCAACAGCAGAACTGTCACCTGGGTTCTTTCACTCACCAGCTACCTGGATCATAGACTTTCCACTACTCGTGATGAATTTTACAGACAGACAGCTTCTCTCTTCAGACTTCTTTCCACTACAGAATTCTGGTTTTACACCCTTTTGTTGACAAATACATACTGCAGTATCCTACTTTACCCCTTGATCAGTCAAGCAGGCCTTACACTCTTATTTGGCTTATAATTCTCTCCAATTGTTTGTATAAAGGATAGTCTTTCACTGCAGAAGACAAACAGAATCACTATTTTTTATTTTTGAAGAAGTTTTTTTTTAGAGAAAAAGTGCTGAAATGACCACGATTGTGTTTTCCTGTCCTAAAGGTTTTCTGAGAAATGGATATAGGCCATTCCTATGGCATTTTCCTACTACTGGAAAAGCTCTTTTGGTACAGGGATAGAAAGGAAAATGAAGCAAATCAGAAAAAAAAAAAATGTTGAGTGCTCCTGTGCCCATTCTAAATTCTCCTTTGGAGCACAACCTCATCTGATTGCAAGACCCTTAGCACTCACAGATGTGTAGTACAATCTGACACAGGTACATTGTACTAACTAGATGAGGAACACATGGCTCTTGCACTGGTATCTCTGTGACAGGGCATTTGCCAGAATCCCTGTGCTGATAAGCATTTGATCATACAGAAGCTTACATAAATAGGCAGATAGACCAAGCTAGATAAGAAAAGATGTGACACACACCAACACGTACATTTTTGAGGTACAAGTCTTACAGCACAGTCAGCAGAAAGTCCAAGGCAAAATGGTATTTTATTAAGGTATATCACATAGCATGAAGCAAGGCTAAGCAAGGTTATAAATCCTTTTCATTAAATAAAAAAGCTCTGCTGCATACAGTTTAAAGAAAGGTCAGATGAGCATGAACCTTAGCCATGGAATTCTCACTAAAACTGCTGCTCTTACAAAAGGCCTTCTTTTTCCTACAGATAAGCAACAAAGCATCTGTGTTCAAAAGTCCGCAAACTAAAAGCACAGTAACAGGTTCAAAACCATGTATGCTATAAAGCTATAAATCAAAAAGCTGCAGTTTGATTTGGCTAAGAGTGAGTGATTTTTTATATATATATATATATATTTAACTATTATCAAAGCTCTTAAGATCTGTGCCCTTCATGGCTGAGATGTATTTGTAGCTGCATGCAAATGTCAATCAAAGGGAAAAAAAGGACCTTCTTTACCTGCAGCAGAAAGTCTTCCAGGGATTCACAGTTGCTGGGTGCAACTTCTTAGCTTAATATCACTGAACACTGTCTTCAGTCCGCTGCCTGGTGAGCTTTTAAGGCAGCAGGATGCTGACAAGACTTTAGCACTCAGAACATCTGTAGCACTCCAGGAAACTTAAGTGTTGCCACTCTCTTTTTACTTCTCATTGTTCTCTTTAGAAGAGTTAAAGTGTGACAATAAACATGTGTATACAGGTAGACTAGCATATGCCCCCTTAACACAGAGCATTTACTGAAATCTAAAAAACAGAATGAATCCAATCTAATCTAAGAGTAGGTCACTAAATTGTGCTATCTTATTTCAGTCTGAAAATTCAAAAACTGATTTTGCATTACACAAGTTGCATTAACAAACTGTGTTTATGGCCTAATTTTGATCAGGGTTTTCTGCTTCCAGCCTACTCTTAGAACATTAACCTTCCCAGCTAAATTCTACTATTTACAGCTAGGATATTGCACTTAATTCACAGTGAGTTCTTTGCAAATTAGTAATCTAAATTTTTGCAAGGTGGAATTTATTTTATAAATACACTTCATCATCTAAAGGGTTAAATATTTTTAAAATTCTACCATTCAAATGGTTAGACACACATACTTGAGCAGCACATTTCTTGAGAAGTATCACTGAATGCATCAGTGAAAAATGCACTTAGGCTGAATTCAAGCCATATGAAAAGTCATGATATGTATACAGCTTTCTTACTAAGATCATCATGTGTCCACTGAGAAAGGCTGTGCTACATACATATATGCTGGTTCACTCAGACGAAAGCCAGATTTTCTGAGATCAGCTGCCATGTAGAGATCATAGCAGGTTGACATATTTTTCAAGAGAGCACAGCACACAAAGTACTCCCTGTGTTCCTCCTAAAGAGAGGCACTGCTTGGAGAAATCTAGCCCTAAGGGAAGGGAGGGGGTGGAGGGTTGAGCCTTTTCCCTTATGCTCTGGAAATGTAATGTAATTGCACAAGGACAGGCTAGACACACACACACACAAAATTATCTTTTTATTAGTCCTATTAGTATATATATGATACTGTTCTGTAAAAGAGGTAGTAATCTCTAACCATAAAAATGTGTATGTGCATATTGAGTTGTTTATGTAAAAACATGATATCTGCATGCTTTTCAATGAAAATTTTAGTTATGTTTTGTACTGCTTAATTATAAACTCTATTTATTTATTTACCAAACTAAACACAGCATGGAAAATAACAGTTATACATTGCCAGGCTAGATTGTCAAGGAGAAGGCTTGAGTTCCAGAAAACATAACAAAGAACTAAATTCAGTACTCCATATACAACTGCCTCAAGGTTAAAAGCAGGACAGGAACAGCTGGACTAGTTACTACTAAGGCTATGGATCTGCATAGGAGGGGTTGTAAAGCTAGAATTATTATTGGGTGAGTCTTTTATTTTGGCCAAAATTTACTGGGCTAGCTACCTAGAGAATCAGGTTTGCATCACTGGCTAGGCTTATTATATGAGATAAGGCTCAGACCAAGCTATGAACAGGAATTAGGAAAGCACAGGCTAAAGACCTACAACAACGCTTGATGCTAGCAACAATAAATGGAAATTCCTTTGTATAGGAATCTGAAGTATGCTTAACCTAGACTCATTGCTGCAGCTGGATATCTTCCAGAGAACAATATTCCAAAATGCAACTCTAATTCCAGTTCCAACCTGAGTAAGAGATACAGGGGCTTTTTCATCTGATACATTTATGGTGAAAGCACAAGTTAATGATTTATAATATAAATGGGAAGTGGCCATAAGGCCAGGGATCTATTCAGGGCTGAGGGAGAAAGAATCTTTAGCACTAGATCTTCAAAACAGTTACATAGCATTATTACAGAATCATAGAAGGGTTTGGGTTGAAAAGGACCGTAGGATTATTGCTGTGGTTTAAGTCCAGTCATGAATTCAAAAGCACACAGCTGCTTGCTCACTCACTCCCCCCTCGATCCTGGACGGATGGGGAGGAGAATCAAAAGAATATAAATCCCATTGGTTGAGATAAGAACTGTCCAGTAACTAAGGTATAACACAAAACACTACCACCAATAATAATAATGATAAGGGGAATAAAAAGAGGAGATAATATTAAAGGGGAAAAGGAAAAGAAAACAATAAACCGGAATAAAGCACAATGCAATTGCTCACAACCAGCTGACAGATACCCACCCCGACCTGAGCAGTGGTCTGGGTCTTCTGGGTAACTCCCCTCTGTTTATATACTGGGCATGATGACAATTAACAGCTCAACAGTCATGGCTTAGACTGTAGCTAGGGACTGCTCAAGAAAGGAGAGCCTATGAAGCTGACATGGGTGTCAGATCACTAAGTGCAAGCAAAACCACAGGTAAAAGGATAATAAAAATGTACTAAGAAGGTTGGAAGCTATACCAGATGTGTACCTGCTCCATTTTAGCCCATTTGATCGTTAAATACCCAGCACACATTTCACCCTCTCCCAAGTCCTGCAAACTGTACTGTATTTTCCTCTCCTGTCCATAGCACTCACTTCAGACCTCCGAGCCCTTCAAGATTCAGCACTACCTTCAGTTCTGCAGATGCTCCCAAAATGAGAGTTGGAGGAAGCACGGCTAAATGAGCTGTCACTCCAGTTAAGGCAAGTACTAACTAGCCTGCAAGCCTACATTCAGAGTTAGCTTACAGGAAAGTAGAGAAGCAGGAGTGAGATGAATGCTGCAGGTTAGGAGCCTTCAGGGTGATGCGAGGACTGGGGAACAGAGGTGTAAACATGCTGCCACTAGCTTTTGGGTATGTTAAGTCCCACTGCATTGCTGAAAAATGGGACTAAGGTTAAGGACAGAGCTTGAAAAAGGACAGCATATGCAGCTGAGTGATAGAACTTGACATGCTCACACAGCTAAAATAAGAGCTTGAAGAAATAGGAAGAAACGTAATGTCACTCCTAAAACCTGCATAAGACTTATGGGTACAGCTCAGGCTGTGATTAGTCAGGGAACAAAAAACTCTAGAGGTGAAACTAGTCATGGATCACGAATGACTTAAAATGAAGACATATGGAAGAAACTGTAAAGGACTTGCTACTCCTGCTAAAGCAGGCAACAATCCAGAGGAGAGGTTGAGTTGGTGTAAAATTGGAAATGGATAGCTGGAATGCCAAAATTAATGGTGATTCTTTAAAACCCTCACAGGCATTAAATGAGGCATAGAGGAAGCAGAGGGAATTAAGCTACCACTCCTTCTAAGACAGATACCAGTTCATGCTAGTGATAAGACTGAATTTTGGAATTAAATCTAAGGAAATAAGAGCCCACTGAGGGCTGATAATGCTCCTTGAGTGCTAACCAAGATATAGGGCCAGTTCAGTTACCATTTGTCCAATAGCATAGGCTCTGCCTTCTCAAAGATCAGCTAGACTGGGAAAGGTCTAAAGGCCTGTCAGAAATATCTGCCATAAAATACTGAAACTCTAAATTCAAGTAATGCTGCACATGAATATCACACACACAAAAATATGTATCTGTGCTTCAAAAACCCAGTAATCATCATTAGCCTTCAATAAAGTGCTCTTGCTTTTAGCATTTAACAATGCATCTTAAGTAGTGTAGATCATAGAAAAAATACTGGCCTCAGGTTTCAAGTACTACCTCTCATAATTGTAAGCATCTCTTGAAAGGCAGAGTTTTAAGTTTTGCGAGAAAACCTCCCTCTCATAGCAGCCTTGGAAGTTTTTTTCTCTTAGACACTGACAAAAGATGGCTGACATCAATATCTGCAGATGGTCATACAGCACACGAGAATTGCCTGTAATCTTAGG
This sequence comes from Agapornis canus, assembly GCA_036873685.1. Classification (NCBI taxonomy): domain Eukaryota; kingdom Metazoa; phylum Chordata; class Aves; order Psittaciformes; family Psittacidae; genus Agapornis; species Agapornis canus. The sequence continues at coordinate 9,598 of JBAFWW010025714.1, forward strand.
TCTCTGTGAAGTCATGAAGATGACTGATGAATGCTTTTGTTCAGGTAGAGACTAAAGAGTAAGTTAGCTATAATTTGGCTAAAATCAGGTTAGTGGTTATGGTTACATCCCTCACAATTTAGTAAAGTTAACAGTAAGAAAACATGCTATAAAGGCCCAGCTGTTCTCTGAAAATGCACTATAGACTATTTCTGGTGCTTCCTAATGAGGGGGAAAAAAAAAACCAACCCAACACAAAACAACAGAGCATTTGTATCACTTTACATCTTTGCAAGAGAATTTATATTAGTGGGGAAAAAAAATAGGAGCTAGAGTCTTTTTTAAAAGTGTATATTATGAAGGCTTTCAGAATCCATTAGCTTCCTGCATACAGAAGCAGATACACAATGACAATTCCCATTCTAAGGTTTCACACTTTTATCTGACCCCACATGAGGATGTTACAGTACTATGATGTTTTAAGTCTTTTCTCTTGGCATTCACAGTTCTAATGATGATCTACCCACCTTCTCCTTCCACAGCCTCTATGTACCAGTGCTCACATCGGTTTATAATCCAGTTTACTGGAGTTTAGTTATATACAGCTCACTGTTTTTAATTTCATAACAGTTTCTTTCATACTTTCAATGCTTTTAGACTTACAGTACTTCCTCCACATTGCTTTGTGTTGCCCTGAACACTCTCTGATTTTATTCAGAGTTGATGCTCAGCATCTTTCAGAACATTACCTTATTTTATAGACATAGGCTGTAATACTTCCTCAGGGCTTGTCTGGTCATTGCTATGTTCCTTGGTTGAGATGAACATAAGATGCTCCAAAAAGTCAATGATGTGGCACTTCTGAGCCTCTCCCGCAGCAGGTGTAATCAGAAGCTAGGATGGGTGCAGCTGTGACAATAACTGAAAGTTAAGCAGCTTGCCACCCCCTTCATCCTGTCACATGGAACACGCGCTGAATCTGCTGAACTGGACATTAATGGCAATTAGCCCTTCAGCACCTCCTGAAGGAGATTACAAATCTTCCTGTTCAACCATACTTCCAATCACCTTAGCTGTGTGCAAAGTAGAACTATTTTACCCCAGATAGCCCAGCCTCTTTGAGTTCAAGTCACCCTGAGTTAAGGAACCTCCCCCACTTCTGCAAATACAACCTTTTTCAAAGCAGCTAGAGTGCATTTTTCCTAACCTCTATTGATTAAGCTGGTTTGGACCACTCTGGGGGATATCAGAGATGGCTTTCAAAGAATAAATTCCAATGTTGAAAGATTGTGCAGACTTGAGACGGACAACCACATTTTTGGGAACAAGAACAACATTGCATAATCTTGCTATCAAGTATTCTTTCAGGAAGACTGTGACATCATCTGGCTGGGAAAAGAGAATTCTGTACACTGCTCAATTGAAATGAGATATATTGTCACTGTTATGCTTACAGCATAAGTAAACTATTTTATGATTGTCCATAGGCAAGCATGAAATGCATGGGTAAGTCTGGAAATATTACAAAATGCGATCAATGAAAGACAAAACACTGTATCTAAATTCCACCCTGTAAAAGCCACCCGTTTCCTGAGGCTGTGTAAAGGTATTATCAACTGTACAAAGAATGCTAGAAACTATAAAAAGGGATGAAAAATATATTTGAAACTGCTTTGTGTGGAACCCTTATGAATTTTTTTTTCCATGACATAAACAAATATTAGCACACTTCAGGACTTCAATTTAAAACAAACAAACAAAAAACTACAAACTGCACAATATTTATTATGTTGCCTTAGATCTACAGGGCACATCAAAAAGCCACAAATTCCACAAGGCAATTAAAGTTTAAGGTAAGATGGAGATGTAGAAGCACAATGCATACCGAATTGAATCCTCAGTAGTACTTGCTAAATTAAACCAAGGTGTATTGGAAGAGGCCTACCTGTTATGTCTGATATTTTGCCCTAACAACAATAATGAAGGTGTTACTCCATGCACTTATGGAATTATAAAGAATTGGTCTGGCTGGTGTTTTAGACTATTTAATCTGTTTACATCAGCAAAGAGATTCATTGGCAAAGAAAGCAGGCAGCAGAGTGAATGCTGTAATCTTTCCTTTAAAAATGCAGTTGGCACAGAAACTGTCCATTTTACTCAGGAGGATGCAACTACATTTCAGCCTTCATGCAAAGCTGGCTTCATGAAATTGAAAAGCCTGTGTATGAAAAGAAACATAACAGCAGGGAAAAAGCGAAGACTATAGCTGGCTATGGATCATTTCTCCTTCTCCACATGGTTTGAGGGAAAAAATAACTGGATGCACTGGGTGAAGCCAATCTGCAGTAAGCAAGCTTGTACCAGCCCTGCTGACCTAATGGTAACAAGGAATTGAGGACTGAAGAGTACAGACTCCTGGGGAAGGCAGATAATTAACCCTTCATGTCTTGGAGAAGAGATTTTATGAGCTGCATAAGAGAAAAAAACAAAACAAACAAGCAAAAAAAAAAAAAAACAACCACAAAAAAAACCAAACCCCCCCAAAAAAAAAAAAA
>JBAFWW010025722.1:0-13211 GCA_036873685.1 Agapornis canus
AGCTTGCTAGATCTCTTTTGCTGCTGGCATTCTCTTCTTGTCACATACTACCATACGCATCCTAACACTGTGAGTGAGGTGTTGCTATTTCTTCTGCCAGCCTTTGCCCTTCTTGACAGCTCTGATCCACTGATTCTTGGCACTTGCTTTGAGCCAGGTTCAAGTAAAGGTGTCAGTGTCCAGTCTGTGCACTGTTGTACCAAGCTGCTGCCAGTCTTCTGAAGGGCTCTTAGGAAAAAAACTTGTTTTGTTATCCAGAGCCTGAACATGATCATGACTCCTTGTTTGACTCTCTCTTTTAAAGATTGGGTTCTGCCTCTTGTCTAAATTTCACTCTCTGCACTCAGTTCTTGTCTTGACTGGTGGTTCAAAACGTTGGCCAGGCTGGCCATTTCTCTTCTGCTCATTTATAAGGGATGTTACAAGACAACAAAATGAGTATTTGGGGCCTCAATTTCCATTACCTCAGGAGACAATGCAGAAACTTAGTTGAAGCTGGAAAGCAACTGGTGCAAAAGGCAATGGAAGAGGTAGGTTGTTCAACTTCAGAAACAAGTGGGGCTTCAGAAAACACAGAACAGTCTGGTGTGTTTTCCTGTTATTTCTTAAGTTACTTAACACAGAACATTTTCTGGGGAAAAAAACTCATTGTGTGAAAGCTTCTTTTAAGCAAAAAGGGAAACCAAGAGTTACAGAGGAAAGGGAGATGAGGCAGGCTCCTCCTGGAGCTTTTGTAAGGCTCCTAATGTGACAAGTATCTCACAGGAAAGGCTTTCTAATCTGGTTTACTTACTGTAAGAGCTCAAAAGGTGTCTTTGTGAGGCTATGAACTGGTGAGCCCTAATGAGGCAAAGGGAGAACTGGGATAGCTCACAGACTGAATGGGGTATGGGGTGAAGATGGTGATCCTGTACACAGTGCTCTTCCCTTTAAAAGGGCAGCAGAGAGGTATGGAAACCACCTCGGTCACCACTGTTAGGCTAATCACAGCACCACCAGGCTTTTCATGCAGCCTTTAAAATCTGCTCTCAAAATGGAATCTGAAAATGTTCACCACTTTTGTACTCAGAATTCCTCAGCATTTTGGCAATCCAGTGGCGGGAAGTTACCTTATAAATTACAAAGATTGTGTCTAAGGCTGAGGAAAACTAGAAAAGTCTCTAGAGCCCAGGAGAACTAAAGCTTGTTACAAAACTAGAGTAATCATTCTACTGTGAAGCAAACCTGAGCTTTGCATTACAAATGTAAATGTGATTGAAATAGCATAACCAGATTTAATAGATTTGACCCCCACAAACATGAAAGATTGTCTAAATACACTGAAACAACAACAAATGGTTGCACTTTCCTGTCACTGCACTGAGGATCACAGAAATCTATTTAAAAGAAAACAGAAATTTCAAGTCAGTGAAAGATTTCCATTTCTTTTACATGAACTAACAGGATAAAATAAGGCTGGTTTGGAAAAAAACCCGCCTGTCATTTAAATGCCTAAAGGTACAGAAAGACTTTTGAAAACTGCTTTTTGAAATCTTCAAATGTGACTGATTTACCCTCAAAAATTAAGCTCCAACACACAGAATTATCCAGGAGTGACTGAATCTTTCAATACAATCTCACATCTCAACCTTCAGAACACTACTGCATTATGGGAGCATTTGCTGGACATTTCTTTCTGTGTTTGTTTGTTTGTTTTTGGGGGGGTGGTGGTTGGCTTATATTAACCCAGATCAATGCCAGAGTTTGGTTCACTGCACGGCTTCACATCCCCACACAAGCATCCCCTTACTATCAGTAAGCTGAGCAGGGACAAGCAGAGGTGACTTAAACTCACACCCCCAACAAAAAGAGATGTTAACCAAAACCCAGCTTAGGATTTCAGAAGGTTGCCTGTAAAATGCTGTATGGAATAAATCAAAGAAAACTACACCCAGAAGCAAAGAAACAAACCAAAGTGGTGTGAAGGGGAATTAAAAACAGTAACCAAATTTTCCCAACTAAGCCTTGGTCTTCACACATTCGAAGGGAAAACTGGCAATGCTGCACAGCATTGTCCCTTAAGTTTTACAAATAAAGGCATAGTTTTTTAGTTAAAACAGATGTTAGGAACACTGAATAAGGAGACTCATTTGGCTTTTCTTGTCATTGAATAACTTGGGCTAGAGGTCCCCTGCTCAGAGCAGAGCTACTGTCTCAGGTAGGTAAGGTTGCACAGGATCTTGTCCTCTGCAGGTTTTGAAAATCCCCCTGTGTATCCATAAGTGTCTGGCTTCATCTTATCAATTTGGGTGTTAGAACTGAGCAGTGAGATTTCCCTCAGCTTCTCTTCTCCAGCTCCCTCAGCCTCCCTTCACTTAATCAGTGCACCAGCCCCAACACCATGGTGGTCCCAGTTTACCAGAGATTTACCCCTTGGTTTAGGAAACCCAAAACTCAACACTGCATTTCAGATGGAGGTTTGTGTCCCGAAGAGTGGGGAACAGGCAAGATTTAGTCCCAAATGATTTCATACCACCTCATTTCTTGAAGTAATTAAATTCATATAAAAATGCTATAAATAAACCTGCTCTTCCTAAAACTGACAGTATTTTTTTCTTCTCCTGATACAAGTAACATGAGAAATAACTGTAACTTGAAATAAATTTAAGAGCTGAGAGCACCTGAGGCAAAAAGGAAATGAAAGTGGCAAGAAAAAGGGCACAATAATTTTTTATCCTCCTGATCTATATTTTTCAAGAGGTGTACAAAACAAAGTAGAATGAATATTTAGGCAAAGCTTGGATACACAGAGTGACTGTAAAACTGGCTGAAAGCACAAGTAGAGATGATGTGATCTGATCAACACAGTTCAGGTGCAAGCAAATTGATTTGTGTGCAATAGCCCAGTTCTGCTCCAGCCCATTGATGTTGATGCACACATTATTAGAAAACTCAATTGTTCTGGGGTTTGGGATCTGAGCGTGAATGACACATGAGCTATGGCTAAGTTGGGACTTAGCTACATACAGATGAGCAGCATCTCCAAATTGGCAGAACTACAAGTCCTGTGCCCCTGCTGTCAGCAGTTCTGAGCTGTACAGTTGTTACTGTCTTGAAATCAGACAGCTGTGTGGCTCTGTGCTCCTGAACACTGACAGCAAGGAGCTAAGCACCGTGCGGCCTGTCAGGAGGACCAGGAAAAGTATTCCACTTAAGGAGGGTTCTCCTGGAGAACAGACAGAACAGGGTGTGTTTGGGAGCTTTGGACATATTGTGCTGCATGGGTTTGTGCCCCGCTAATGAGGGAGCCAATAAAAACATCATGATCTTTGTTATTATTTAAATCTCGGTGTATTTATCCAGTTACAGTGGAATTTAAATGCACCACTTTGCCTGGGTTTGAATCAGTCTTACGGACACTTTGTAAGAAGTCTGTTCCATTTTTTACTGAAAACTCCACAAACCTATTTCAAAGTCCTACACAGGAGAACTAAAAAACTCTGAATATCCATTTATGGCAGAAGGCCTCAGCTATTCCAGTGATCACAGACAGGCAAAGTAATACAATTTGATCTCACTGATCAAAACTAGAAGTACCAGTGTAATAATTCAATGTTCATGCTCTGTCATGTAGGAAAAACTTTACAATATGGATTAAAGTAAGCTTATTTCTTGAAAGGGCTGGTAAAAAAAAGAACTAGATAAATACAAAAGTAGATAAATAAACCTACATTCTGAATTATTTACTGAACCATATGAAAATTACCAATTTCTAATTGTTTCTCATTTATGGGCTCTCTCTGGATATTTCTGTCCTCTTCATCTGTTTTTTGTTGTTGTTTTCTTTTTATAATTAGCAAGGGTGAAGGGCACTGACAGGCATCAGTATCACCATGGAACATACCAAGATTTAGATTCCCTCTCAGTGCCAGCATCCTCCAGTTCCAAGCTACCTATTACCTCTCCTGTACGTCCCACCTCACTGCACAAGACCTGCCTGGTCCCAGCAACATGCTTGCAGGGGAATTCTTATCAAGCACAAAGCTGCTGGCAGGATGGGAGACTTGCGGTCCCTTCTTCTTTTCCAAGGTGACCCTGATGCCATCGGTCAGTGCTGGAGAAATGCTGACCCTTGAGCTGGGATTTGGCGTAGCACTCTCCTGTTCCTCCTTACCAGTGTTTCATGAGGACTCAGCGCATGCAGATACGCAAGTCTGATCACACAATCAGCTCACCTATCTACTGTTAAATTTAAACATCTGAAATGTACACATTGAGCAGAATCAGGCTTCCTGCTGAAGAACTGGCTGGGCAGCATCCACCTTGAAAGTAAGAGTTGAAAAGCACTGTGGGAGTTTTGCCAAACTGTAAATCAGGAGAATATAAATTTATTGTACAGCTAAATTGAGGAAAACAAGGGCATGCTACTAGGAGCTTTCTGCTTTATTAACTAAACATCTCATTCATGTGGAAAAATTTGTCCAGTTTGGTTAAATAATTAATCATCAAAGGGTGACTGGTGGTTAATGAACAGTATGATGGTGTTACGAGGTGTATGTTCATCACAACAGTTTTCTTTCCTCCCAATGCTTTGTGCTTGTGTTACTGACAGTGTGATGGACAAGGCTCTGCAATGTCTACAGTGTGTACATGCACATTATGGTGGTAAATATCTGCCCATTTTAGAATTCGTAGGCGAAGAGACAGGGTCCCCACCTAACCATCAGTGCACCTTACCAACTGGGCAACAAATGACTTATTTCTCATTCTTATGAGGGCCAGGCAGGAAGGGCTCTATTCGGTCTGATTTAACTGCAACTGGTTCACCCCTGGTGAATAAATACCCTTTTGCACTGCTTGTAAATATAAAGAGGTTGTGAGTAAGTAAGAACAGATTCCTAAAACATGCTGAATCAAAAATTCAGTTCTGCACTACTAAAGTAGCCAACCTGATTTTGTTATGTTTAAAACTCTTTATGAGGATGGTATGTCTCTCTTCATTATGAGGGAGACATTGTAGCTGGTAGGGGTATTGTGGACAAAGCTCAGCAGAAACCTCCATGGTGTGGAGGAGCACATGACCTGTCATGGCCAGCCACAGAGGAGCATGAGAAAGGATGGTGAATTCACACAGGCTTAGCTATTGAGGTCTCAAATTAGGGCATGCACATCCACACTGTGGTGCCTTGAAAGTGATTTGAAAATCTTACCATGACCTTTGGAGAGACTCAGGACCAGCCTGCACCAGTTCCTCATAAAACTCATACAGACATGGAGTGATTTCATTGAGAGCCAAGGTGGTAAGGAACAAGGCTGTAATGAGTAAGGAGCACTGTACTAGCAGTGAGGAATCATCATTACATCACTGTGAGCTACCACATACCTAGCTCCAGAAACCTAGCCATAAAACCTATCATTTGTTACCTCAGTTATTCTGCCTAACATCCATTTTGCGCACTCAGCCTTTACTATGCAATTTTGCTTAATGCTTTAAAACTGAAGCTACTAATGCAAATCATCTCTAACAGAGAGAGGATAAATCACCACATTCTGCTAGGAGGTAGTATACACTTACTGGTTTATTATTTAAGTGATGCTTCGCCTCAGTAGAGATCTATTCTTTTCTTGTCCTCTTCTGTAGCAATTTCCAGCTGATCCAGAAATGCTCCAAGTCTTGTAACAGACTATTGCAGTGTGTAGAAGTTGCTGTTGATGATGCTGTTGTAGACAAGCGCATTTAATGCAAGTCTGAAGTTGCTGGAGAGTTTCAAAGTATGTTGAGTCACTGTTCTGCCTTTCAGACTGTTTTAAGCACTGGGGGTTATGCTTCAGAGGAGGGATGTGCAGAGAGGTGAAACATCCGTTCCCAGCCCTCCTGCCAAGGTGCTAACACTGCAGTGATTAATCCTCTGAGTAGTGTATTTCTGGAGTAAGGAGTTCTGGGCCAAAGCCTGCTGAACCCCTCTCCACTCACTAAGGCAGCCCTGAGGCGCCCCTCATGGCCTTCAGATGTGAAACATGTGCCTCTGCCTTTCTACACAAACTATTCTGCCACATGACAAGGAGAAGAAAATCTCTTTCCTTGCTATTGAATACTGTGTTTTCTACCAGTGTTGGATCCTACCTCTGCCAAAACCTTTCCCCATTTTTTCCTGAATGCCACAATCCTACACAGCATCCATGAGCACCTTTAGGCTTTCTCAGAGAATGGAGCCTAGCACCTCAATGCACTTACTAGCATCAGCATCTGACAGCCTTTCCCCAAAAGCAACTCCTGCAACATTAGCCAGCCGAGTTTCATAGAATGGCTTCAGTTGGAGGAAACCTTAAAGCATATCTAGTTCCAACCTGCTGCTAGGGGCAGGGATGCCTTCCACTAGATGAGGTTGCTCCAAGCCCTGTCTAACTTGGCCTTGAACACTGCCAGGTATGGGACAGCCACAGCTTCTCTAAGCAACCTGTGCCAGGGCCTCACCACCATAGTAGTAAAGAACTTTTTCCTAATGTCTAATCTAGCCTCTGTGAGTTTAAACACATTCCCCCTTATTCTGTCCTAACATGCCCTTGTAAAAAGTCCCTCTCCAGATTTCTTCTAGGCCCTCTTTAGGTATTGGAAGACTGTTACAAAGTTTCTGTTGAAAGATTGCACCGGTTTCCTGTATCAAATCGAATATATGCTAAATTGCCTTTGGCTCCCCAGGATACAAAATCCCACAGAATGATTTGGTTGGGGCGAGGAAGGTTACTAATATCCAGAGCCCAAACTCATTAAGTTGTGGGGGGACCCCACACCTCTTTACTCTCTCTGAAGCTGCTGTAGGAACTTCTAGTGTTATATTCAGATGAAAAGTCTTCTGACAAAATGACATAAATTTTGGTGACCAAGCAGAGCTAGACTTGCCCAAGAATAAGAAAAAAACAAAGCAATTTCAGCTCTGGCAAGCCTTCTCTTTCCATGTCAAAAATACTATTGATTAGCAATTTGCAAATAGGCATGAGTCAGCTTACTACAGCTTCCTGGGCTCCCTTCTGAAAGAGCACTCCTCACTTGTTTCTAAATTAACTTGAAAGCTGGGGGGGGGGGGGGGCAGGGTTTAAGCATTTTTTCTGGTAAGCTAAGAAATGCCCCCATCAAGAGTTTTATTCTATTATCAAAATAAGAACACAATGATGGTGCTTTGGATTAAAGGACTTTTTCCTCCCTTTTGCTGAGCACTAAAAAACCATTAGTTCATTCGCTTTGTGTTATCCAGTAGCATTTTTCAGCCTTTCGCATTTTCTGATTTTAGACAGAATCCTAACAGCATCTTATAATCAGGTCTGTAATCCTCCAACCACCCTGAATCCACAATTTGCACAAATGGTCTTAAAAATAAAATGAGAATGATTCAATTAACAGTTTAGAGGGATTTTCACATTAGGCAGAGCATTTGGAAAATGGTGGCAAAAAAAAAAAAATTAAAAATCATTAATATTTCCCTCTAAGAAGGAAACAGAAGATTATTTTTTTTCCTTTATGGCAAGAAAAATGGCATTAGGTTTGACATGCCAATGCTTTTACAAATGGGATTTCCAGACCCTTCTGTTTCCTGGTTTTGTTTTTGTGAATGAAACTCAGCCATTTCCAGGACTGCACAGAGTGCCACACAGACATTTGAAATTCATCAGATCTCATAAAAACTGTACACTGAAAAGACACCATCTTTAGTGTGGGAAGAACTTGGCTCAAAGTCTAATGAAGACAAAGAGAGGATCTGGGGTCAGTAGCACTCAAACTGATTTGAAACAAGTGAGGTTGCTGGTTTCAACCTTGCTAACGAAAAAAAAAAATCAACCTTCAAAAATAACCAAGCAATTGAGATGTTTCTTTGTCTTCATTTGGGCTGTTTTTTATTTTGCTCCCAGTTCTTGAGTCCTCAGGCTAGAACGAGGACATTTATTTTTTTCTCTGAAGTGAGGAGAGCTGGAAGCTTTCTTTCAAAAACAAAACCAAGAACTAAGCAAAGAAGCCCTGAGAACAGAGCTTGCCCAGTCATCATGTGAGTCCAGGCTTCACAGAAGCAATTTCAGGCTCTACAGGAAACCACAATTCTCAGGAGATTTGCAATTGCATCAGGAAGAGTGACAAGACTCCTAAATAGCCTAGCCACCTGAATTTGCAGTTCTCTTCTGACAGAGCTTGTCTTCACACTCTCATAATGACTAAAGGACCAAAGCCTGTCTTCTGCACTCAGGCTTTAACCATGGGCTTCACTGTATAGGTCTTTCTGTGCACTGCAAACTGCTGCTAGCTCATATGAAAAGCTTTTTACTTTCCTCCTAGCTTGAGCAGCAGGTGAATGAGCCCAGAATTGTGCAAAATCAAGCTCTTAGAGACCCTGCACTTGCATCAGGCTGTCTGCCTGCAAATTCCCCAGCTTCAACACTCATCTGTAGCTTTGTATCTTGCAAATTCAGGGGAAACCCATGGAGCTTGACACAGGGGTATGCTGCAACTCTGTGAAGTGGCTGGGAAAAACTAACTCTACCACAGATAGCAGATTAAGAGTCTGTAAGACATTATTATTGACTGCCTGCCTCTTATTCTCTAAGTGACCAGCAACCTGCTCCTGTCTTGGCTGTCAGTGAAGCATTTCTTCATTCCACACCTTCTCTTGACAAGACCAAGAAGAAGAGCCAACAGAATGCCTCTACCTCCATTATTTGTCTCTTTTTCATTCCTCCCTCATTTTCATTATCTTCCACATATTTTCCAGGTGAGCATACTGGAGAACCCACATCTGATACGAAGTTGTATCCCAGATGGGAAAAGGAAGAGGAAAACCACTACATTTTATTACTTGTTATGTCTCAGTCTTATGTCTCTTCTGACTTCTGGGTTAGCCAAGCCGTAAACCAAAACAGAGACCTGGTTACACTTGCGCAGCAGATCCATCTCTTTTTTCAAAGCTCATTAACAGAACCTCTTTCATCTCATTAGGTTGCTAAAACATTTCTAAAAGGACTAGATGTGTCATGTCAGAATATGACAGGCAAATTTCTTTTAAGGTTTTGAAACTAGGCTGAAAGAGAATCTATGCAGTTCACTGTTGTCACTGAAAGATATTTTTACTTTTATGAGTCCCTAAAACAAGAAACAAATTAAGAACTGTCAAGGATAAAGAAAAACCAAACCCAAAATGTATCCTGCTAATATTGTTACTGCTTTTCTCTAAAACCTCTCATAGTCTAGTGATAAGAACCTTAAGTATAAAAAAATGAACTGTGGTTGTTAACGTTTTGGCTTATAAGCACAATCAATAATCCAAAAGGAAGGAAATAAGTGCTGAAAATATGATTTCCCTTTGCAGCTATAAGTCAAAATGCACAGCCTCACTGCTCTCTCCTCACAGCTCTTACTCCTCCTGGTTCAGAGGCAACCACCCCGCACTGTTCCACTACAGGGCACGGAACACGGCACCCATAGCGTTCAGCTGCTTCCGCTGATTACTGAAACCCATTTCAAACACATCCCAGGAGCAGCCTGTCACTGGGCCTAAAGTCACAGGAATCCTGGAAAACAGAACAGGAGACAAGTAAGGATGAGGATGGCTCTGCCTGACCTGATGCTCTAGTGAGGTTCGTGCCTCTGGACTGTCAGTGACCAAATAGTTCCTGGAAAAGGAGCAAGGGCTGACAGCCCAAAAAGCTGCTCTGAGGAGCAAGACAGGCCATGAAGACACACTTGGCATTTCTGTCCCCCGGAACTCACTGTGGAGGCGAAGCAGTCCCATGCTATAAGCCCCTGTGAGGTGAGGTATTCCCAGGGGAAGGGGCTCAAAGCATGAAATCATTACAGCTTTGAGACACAGACATGCATCAAAGAGCACTCAAGTGGGTGTGCACAACACATTGCTTGGTTTCAATGGCATTTACCATCAAATTGCTGAGATGGGCTGTAAAACCAGTGGGCGGGGACTGCTTCTCACTCTGGAGAAGTTCATTAGATTATAAGTAATTCAGTTACACAGAGCAAGCAGAGCCTAGGGCTGTTTTGAGGGGCTGTTTCAAAAAGGTCAGAACAATGTATCAGACAGCTAATGGGACTGATGGCTGTTGCGGAGCAGATAGTAGATATTTAAAGATAAGCATTGTACACTGGTGGGTTTTTTTTCCTGGCTGAATATTCTCATCCTTCCTATACATAACATAAAAACATTTTGCCAAAAAATGGCCCAGCAAAGCAGCCTATCAACTGTGGTACCACCTGCATTGCTGGCAAAGTGAGACATGGCTGTCTTGGAGGATATGCAGGGCTGAAAGCTCAGGCATCTTGTGAAAGGAAGCTGGAAAAACCTCTCTGCTCCCAGCTAAGGAGGGGACAGAAGCTGCTGCTTCTGCAGAGGCAAAATCCCAAACCAAACCTCAAACCTAAGATATTTCCTGTGGGCAGCTGATGGCATGTACCCCTGAATACCACCACCATCAACCCTTGCTTGGGAATGTGAAGTACTGCCCTGACTCACCATCTAGAACTGTTGTTGCTGAGTCGGTAGCAGGACCTTGTTTTTGAAGCCATGCCAGATAATTCAGCCTGTTAGCCTGATTAATGCTGAATTCCCTAGAAGCTTCATACTGATGGCAGTGGATGGTGTCCCCACCCAAGGAGTCCATGCCTGCTCACCACTGGACCACTGGGCATATTTAAGTATTCTGGTGAGCTGCAACAGGTGGAGATATGCTTGGGCCATTTGATGAACAAACACGTTCCTAGAGTGTAAGCTCCACAAAAATATCCTAGAAAAATAGCGGTCTTGACTCCATGCTACAAGCCAGGATGATATTCCATCTAGCACTGAAGTCCTTTGGACATCCTTAGCCCTTGACTACACCCACCTTGGCTAATCAGGTTTGCTTGTTGTTTCTTCACAGCCAGTCCTGCAGCCCAGATACTGTGTTGTGGCTGTTTGGGATGTACAGGTTAACCTCCAGCACCATCTTTCTTCTATTTGCCAGTACCTCTTTCTTTGATGGAAAACTCCCCACTCACCAGCTGAAAGCCAAATATTTCACTAAAACATCCTGAATTAATTTTACAAATCCTAATTTCCATCCTGGCTCAAATACGATCTCAAGTTATTGTGATTTTTACCTGTCACTTCTCCTGCTGCCTAATATGTCAAGGATTAACTGGACAGTACATAACCTTTTCATAGTCCTCTCTAAAAATGTCTGCTCTCTGTTTCTCTGTCTTAGCATTTTCTCATCTGTCTACAGATTCCAGTGCTTCTTTCCAAGGCAATAACCAAGTGTGAAGCTCCTTTAGCCATTCATGAGGATGCGATTAGGATGTAGACACTCACCAATAACACAGTATTAAAAAAATAAAATAGCAGTCTCTTTCATCAAAATCTAATGAACATGCGGTTTAATCTTTATTAAGAATTCATTAGGCTCTCCACAAGCCTTGTCTAATGGAGCCTGACCAGGTGAAATGCTAATGCCTACATTACATTTACGCTAATTTTCAGAAATGTTAATTTCCCTGAGTTGTTCCTTGCACATCACTTTTTCTGGTGCCCGTGGCTGCGTGGCTCTCTCCAGATGCCTGCTGCTGTGCTCACAGCAACACCGCCGTCCCCACCCCAGCCTGCGCACACTTCACTGGAGTTTCCACATTGAAGGATGCCTCCCAGTTGTCAACACTACACCCCTTCACCATAGCAGCCCTTGGCATTTTCAAGTCAGGTACAAAGCTGCAAGCCTAACATGCATTAACTTAAGACTGTCTCATGGAAAAGATGTTTATTATATATATATATATATATATATATATATATATATATATATATAAATAATCTCTCTCTCTCTCTATATATATATATATATAAAAATAATACATATATATACATATATAAGGGCATATTTTAGTCTTCAACATACTAATCTAGTCCAGCAAACAGGTAATTATCTTGATGCAATTTGTATCAAGATAAAAAACCAAGAGCTCTGCTCTTTAGAAGACTCACTGCACACTAATTGTGTAAGCCAGTGTGCTCACCCTACCCTCCCACCTATGGGCTCCGTGTTTGCACGGCTACTGTGGTACCTACAGCCTTTTTCTTCCACGAAAACACATCACCCGCCATTCCAACATGCGTCTGCAGAAGCAGTTCCTAGAGATTAAATATTTTATTGGTGTTTATCTGCAGTAACAGCCTCTCTGATCCACCTTTCCCCCACAGACAAGAACAAACCAAACCCACCCTGCTCCAGCATCAAATCAAACTGTCAGGGTGGACAGCCCCCTTTCAAATTGTGAAAGGGAAAGCTAGGGTACACAGATGTGAGTGGGAAAAGCTGCACTGGAGATGAGCCTCCTCACTGCCAGGCCTCCCAGGCCCGCAGTGCCTTCGAAAAACCACTGCCTGAGGCATGGATGATGGTTAACTCCCAGTCCACTCCACAGGGCTGGACACAGAAGCCGCAGAGTTGATACAGAAGTACCCGGGTCACCTGCTAAGCCACTCTGGCTGAAGACGAGCCGGGATGAAGGCCCGGATCCGGCGCGCGCACTCACACTCACACTCTCACACACACGCACTCATTCACACACACACGCACACTCACGCACACCCAGGGTGGCTACGGGTGTCAAGGCAACACACTGCCGAGCGACGACGAGCCCCTTCGGCTTCCCCTCGACCGGTTCCGAGTGCCCTCCGAAGGCAGCCGAGCTCGGTGCTCGGCCGCCGCCGGGAGGAGCCGAATGGTGCCGAAGCGGCCGCGTCGCCGGCGGCTCGAGCCCTCGCTGGGCGCTGTCCACCACGCGAACCGCCTGAAAGCCGCAGCCGCGCCGCTTCGAGACCGGCTCGGTCCCCTGCATAAGCACCGGCTGCCGGGACTGCGGAGGGCCGCCTGCATCCAGCTCCCTGCACCCATCCACACCCAGCTCTGCTGCCAACCCCCGCCTCGCTCGCTCAGCAACCCCGTGGGGGCCCCTCCCAGCCTCCGGTCCCTCTGCAACCACCGGCATAGCAAAGCATCCGCCACTCCGCCTCTCTCCCCGGCTGAAACCCAGACCCTGGATCAGCACCAGAGCTTGTCCCGTGATGGCGCCCACCTCCGACCAGCTCATCATGTTTGTGTCGGTTCGAGTCTGTGGTGTTTCATTGTATTTTAATTAAAAAGAAAGGGGGGAGGGGGATATAACGGTAACACGGGAGCACCTTTATCCCTTTATCATCAGCCTT
>JBAFWW010025724.1:0-23436 GCA_036873685.1 Agapornis canus
CAGGGGGTTTGGAACTAGATGATCTTAAGGTCCTTTCCAACCCTAACTATTCTATTCTATGTTTTATCCTTCAGTACTTCTACTTTGTTCTTTGCATGGAATAGGTGCATGTTGGTGTAAAATTATATTGTAAGACATCTGTAGATTCCTTGCTTAAATGTCCTGTTTTCATACCTTTTGAGTACTTTTGAAAAGCAATAGTGTAGTTTTTTTCTTTATAGTATTAATTTTGATTTGTTGGGTTTTCATGCAATGCTGTTCATGTAGCTTGCTTCAGATTCATTCAGTGAACAATTGCAAATACTTATAGGTAAAGTTTGTGTCTGCCTTCTTTTTCTTTCTTTTTTTATTTTCCCCCTGTTTGCTGACTCTGGAATGAGAAAAGCTATGGTGGGATTGAATATTAGGTATGAGTTAATACAGGCTTTCTTTCACAGCATTTGATGTTGTAACACATGACAAAGTAATTTTAAAAATTGAGACAACACAAAAGTTGGACATTCATAAAATGACAAGTTTGGACTGCTTGAAGTGGGTTTTTTTTAAGGGATCTTGTCAACTTTTACAGAAGCAGGGAAGTGCAGTTTCCTGAAATGCCTTGTTTAATGAAATTTAACAGGAATGGTGATTGTGCTAAGCAGTCTAAGTTGCTTGTGATCTACTGGCCATTTTTGAATGCTTTATTTCTATATTTCACCCATGGTAGGAAGCTGGCATAACAATTGTCAGTGGTTAGAGGTTGAATGCATTACAATTCAGATTAGAGATGGGAATGTAGTCTTTAAGAGTGAATGTTCTTACCTGGTAGCAGATTTTCAAAGCAAGTGGTGAATTACCTGATGTGTTCCACAACAGCTAATGTATGGGAAAACCCCTTACCTGTTAAGCTACATCTAACACAAAGTTACTGGATGGAATTTTACGTTCTGTTAATAAAGAAGACCAAGTTAGTCATAAATGATGGCATTGGCTTTGAAATCTGTGCAGCAGGAATTTATGGAAACTCTCAACTGTTACTGATTTTGCATGCAACTAGAGTCAGCAGCAGAGCTTTCCTGCAGTTCAGTGAGGAAAAACTGGAAAGAGACTATATGATTTGCAGGAAATTCTTATCAGTGCCATTCTTCCAAGTTGTATATTTAAGAAACAGTTCTTATTCCTCTCTGACCTCCCTCCAAGATCCTTAAGGAAATCAAGAAGTGCAATTGTGGAAGTCATAGAAGAACCTTTAAATCACATAGCTGAGAAGCCAAGAATTTAAAGATAAAATGAAAGCTGAATGGTACAGCCCTCAAAATCTGTGGATTGTTACGTCTTTTCATATAGCCACTAGTAACATTATTTGCTTAGTATTTCAACCTACAATCTTATCTCTCTCCCACCCACATTCTTGTAAAATATATCTTGTTGATCTTAATGTTATATTCACATTTTTCTCCTCTGGAAAGTTTCTTACAAAAAATTCTTAAAGTAAGCAGCACTTAAAAAAAAAAAACAAACACAAACAAAAAGAACACCCAAACCTAAATAATTCTACCAATCTTGGAGAATTTTAGAACTACCTTTTGTATTTAACAGTTAAAAAGCTGACACCAAATTTTAGATATGTTTTTATGTTTAAAACCTCATAATGTGCCAGCTTTTCATAAAGTAATATTATATATAAATGTAGATGCAATAGTTTTAGAACTGTATTGTTTATCCTGTTCTTCTTAGCTAGATCAGCGTTATTTTGACATAATCAAGTAAAATAACTCTAGTCTTATGTAAATGAAAGTAGAACAAGACTCATCAGCTCTCCACCCCCTACTTGACAAAATTATTCCCACGAGGTTATCCAACATACATTAGTATGTTGCTTAGAAGAGTTTATCAGATGAGAATGGTATTTCATGTTCATCACACTGTTGGCTTCTTTATGGATGCGCTGTCATGTGATACCAAATGTGGGGATATGAGTGTCCCTGGCAGATAAACCTCAGGTGTAAAGGGTAGGACCAGTTCTGCGCATGTTGTGCCTCACCTAAAAAACCAAGGCCAAAGGGTTTACTCATACTCTGAAAGCCCTGTAGCAACAGGTAAGGGATAAAATGGCAGGTGTTAAGGTGCACTGGAAGCCGCAGACCCAACCCTGCATGCAGGCAGTTCAGAATATTGGTCGCTCCAGACTGACCCAGGAGATGACAGTCTTGTTTTGAAAGCATCCTGAATGACCAAGCAGCCTTTTTTCCAACTGGATTTGTCTATCCCACATTGCCTTTTTAGTCTTCATCGTGCCTGTAAGTAAGCGTGGGTAAAGCCCTTACCAAATCTTCATTCACAAAGCCAAGCCATCATCATCATCAGATTGCATAACTGCCCACTCCTATAGCTGTCCAGTGGCCCAAAGGTAGTTAATTCACTTTTGTTTCGCTATGCTGACTTATATGATTGTCTGTAAGGTATATGTTTTATAGTCTACTATAAAAGGTCTATATGTGTGTGTGTGCGTCTGTATATAAAAAGGATGGTATATAGTCCTTAAACCAGCTAGCCTCTTTGAGTTTACATAACAAGTACATATTCTAATAGGGTATCTTTCTTTCCTGCTTCACTCCTATTACCCATGTTACACTGGTTGCTTTGGTGAGTAACACAGTTCACAGTTAAGGCTTGAACTTTGAATTCTTGACATGCCTGAACTGGCTTTCTACCTGAAGAAAAGCAAGTATTCCTCTTTCAGTGCTTAGCTTTGCATAAACAGGTCTTTACTCTGACCTTTGCTTATAGATATTATTATTCAGTCAGCTAGTTACATTGGAATGAGACAGAGCATGCTGTTTTAAACAGCAGACATATGTGAAATGTGTGAAAAATATACATTTCCATAGGAAAGATTTCAGTTTTAATGAAAAATAATTATTTGGGGTCTGGGGAAGATGGTCAGGAGATATTTTCACACTTCTACAGAATGCTTTTTAGGCCAACTTTTAGCTTTCACTGTTCATAATATCTGAAACTACAGCTCTCAGGCCCAACCCACCTTCTCAGTGTAGAGCTGATAAGAGATTGTCAAGAAGCTGATAAACATAGTCAAGGATTAAGAGTAAAATGAAATGTTTCGGGTGTGCTTTCAGTGCAAAGTGGTGTCCATGAGTAAATTCCGATTACCGATTATATTTTTTTTATTTACATATTTTTAAGTAGCTATTTCTCTGAGCTTCTTTTAAAAACTTTAATTGCTTACTGTGTAGTTTAGTAGTCCTTGCCTTATCCCCTGCTAAGGTAAAAAAATCACTTCTTTCCCCCATCATAAATACATTCCCTCTGAGAATTCCCCTTTGGGCAGTGTTGTTCAGCTCCATTCCAAAATACAAAGCTGTGTGCTAAATGTCATTGAATAGGATACACAGGAGGAACAAAAGTATGATTAATTGTATGTGATAACATATTTGTTTTACTTCAAGCTGGCTGCATAGTTTAGAGTAGCAGAAGCCACAGCATGAATTCTAGCATATGATAATCCAAGCACAAACTCTCTATACATTCTGGATATACATGCTAAATAAATTACAGACAATGCTGACACCCACATTACAATCCCTTATAATATCTGAGTGCTAACTAAATCAAGCTAGCACAGGTGCACTGTCATGTAATTTTACTAGCATCTTAATTTTAATTTTAGATGTGTGTTCTATTTCATAAGATTTGGCCAAATTTGGAGGGGGCTAGTAGCATACTTTCTTGGGCAGTTTTGTTTGGTTGGGTTCTTTTAAGGTCTAAAGAGGCAATATATTTTTGTAGTCTGTTCATTTATTACATCAAAACAAAACATTTTTCTCCTCAATGTGCAACTAGATTTCAAATTCAGAAAGAAAATAAACCAACAGGAATTATTAGTTTCCTAATGTATGGTTCCGAATCTAGTTATAATTTTGAGACACTTTTATAGTTGAGTTGTTAATCTGATTAAATAAGGGTGATTCATCTCAATCTAAAGAGACAAGCTATTAGAGTAACTGAATTTCCCTCCTGGGGTGCTCATTTCTTCATATATGGTAAAGGGGGCCTGGAACAACTAGAATATATTAGGCATCCAGAGATGAAACAGATGAATCTGGCTCCTAAAAGTTAAAGCTATCCTTTTGCCACTGAAAGGCATATTGCTGTTCTTTATGTTCTCTGGGGGACAATGACTGGTAGAGCTTGCTCTAATATATATTATGGTTGAATCAGTAGTTAAAAACAAGAGTATTTAAAACATCAAATGTTTTTTTATCATACTAATACAAATCAGCAGAAATTCCTTAATCCATGAGGATACTCCTGATATTAGAAAAGATAACGAATTTGTTAGGAGTCCAAATCAGGTATATCAAAATAAATCTTTCTCAAAGCCTTTCCCAAATGGTTGTTGCAGTAGGTAAATAGTCATTGTACATCAGTGAGGTAAGATGCATTTGTGCTTTAGATATGGGTTGAGCAACAGTAAAGATACTAGATACTTTTAGTTACCTGTTCTGCATTTTGCCTTTCCTGGTGCTTGGAGATGCTTATGCTTCCACTTTATTTCTCTATGAGCTTAATTACTGTAGCATATGCAGTAGATACTGAGAACAGTTATAATGAGTTGATGGAATTAATACGAGTAAGACTGTTATCTTCACTGTAAATTTGGCAAACCAGGTTCATTTGCAGTGGCCATTCCTTTTATCTAAATAGTTGAGGAAGAATACAGAGATAATTTTTGGTGGAGTGAAATACCAAAAAGTCATGATTCAGATAAAATGCTTAGAGATGCAAATAACATTTTTATCTACTATATATAATCCTTTAATACACCAAGCGATTAGGGAAAATATGGAATTGAGCGCTGAAGGTTATACTGCAAACACTTCTTTATAAATATTTAACAAATTTTTTCTAAGTGCTTGTGTGAGTATGAAGTGTCTTGATCATATTATATTCATGTGCATGTATATACAGGAAATGCAGTGGAATATTAGCTGTGAAGTTAAGGAAATGAAGACATTATGTTTATATTGAATATTCTGAATATTCTCAGCTTTTAGGTTCAAATAAATAACATGATTAGAAAATAATTTAGTACTTTCCTAGTATTTTTGTTTCTCTAAGTGGAGAAAGGATGGCTTTGAGATGAAGTTGCTAAAATGGATTTTACACTTGGTATGTGATTACATGCAAGCCATAGAATCATGGAATAACAGTGGTTTTAAAGCACCTCTGAAGATCATATAATCTGATATCCCTGTGAAGAGCAACAATTCTTCATTCCTAGGAATGACCCCAGTCAAATTTTGAGTGTCTTCAGAAATGGAGACTCTACAAACTCTCTGGACAGTCTGATGCAGAGCTTGAACATCCTTACAGTAAAGAAGTTTTTTCTATTGTTTGAATGCATCTTGTAATTCAGTTTGACCTCATGGTTTCTTGTCCTGTCACTGAGCACTTGTGAGAAGAGTGTGTCTCCCTCTCATTACACCCTCCCATTAGGCGTTTATATGCATTGATAAGTTTCCCACCTGTTTTCTTCAGGCTGAACAATCACAGCTGTCTCAATCTCTTCTTGTATGTTATGTGCTCCAGTTCCTTAACTGTCTTTGTGAACTTCACTGGACTTGCTCCAGTATGTCCATGTCTCTCTTGTGTTGGGAAACTCAGAACTGGGCTCAGTACCCTACCTGTGTCTCACCAGTGCTGAGCTTCAAGTGGAGAATACTAGGGGATTCGACCTACTGGCAGTCACCCTAATACAGCCTAGGACACTGTTGATGTTCATACTATAATGTGTCAACCTAAATAAACCCAAGGCTTGTATAATGGCAGTAAGAAAAAACTCAATTCCATTATTTCATTCAGCTGTGAAAAAGCAAGACTATTTCAAGTGTATAAACTTTCATGAATGTGTGTAGCTTACAAGTTTTATCTGCAAGAAGAATTTCCAAATTAGTGTGAATCACTGATAGCTGAGTTAGGGCTAGAAGCTGTTTTCCATATTCACCATGAAAATGGAGTATGGTTAGTAACTATCATCTGTAAGAAGAAAGTACATCTCAGTAGAATTGTAGGGCAATCACATGAAAGGTTGCATAAGCAACTCCCAGGATTTACCTTGTCTCATGGTGAAGAATTTGCAAGCTGTTGATTTCCCTCTTCTCTCTTTATATGAGGTAAGTATTATACATTAAAGTATAGACATCCCTATCTGCAATGGCTGGTAAAAGTAGAAAAAAAACCAGACATCACAATATTCATGAAAGTGGTATGAAAGGGTATTCTGAAAGTATCTGAACTATGATAAAAGCATACTGCTTTATAGCTCAAATTCAGTGATTATTTTGATGTCTCCCAATTTTAGAGTTAAATTGAAAGAAAAATGAACACTTTCAAGTTTGCCTCCTAACTCTGTGATTGTTCTACTTTTATGAGCTGTTCTAGATAAAAAAAATAGGTTAATGAATCAGATAGCGTTTGGCTGAGGGGAGTAGGAGGGAAAGAGGGAATCCATAATCCATACTGTCTAGATCTTAAAGCTCTTGAAGCATCGCTTACAACTGTTAGGAAATGTTGAAGGTATTTCAGGTTTCATGCAGTGTGAAAAAAAAAATAAAAACCAAAACAAAACCAAACCCCAACATAATAGGTGCAGTAGTGCAGTAGCCCTCTGGAGTTACTTGATTCTCTCCATCATCTGCAGACCTACAGCACTTGGGTTCCTCCCTTAAAATGTAGTTCAGTGATACAGTGAAACTAACTTGATGACTTGCTGCTGCCAAAAGAGAGCCCCTTTCCCTCCATCATTTCCTATTTCATTTTAACACTAGTTTATAGAATGCTAAGTTGATTCAACTAACTGTCCTGGCAGAAAGCTGGTAGCTTTGTAGGCAAAGTGAGTGATAAGGGCATTGAGTTGGTTTAGCAGGCAGGTAGTGATGAGCAGCATGGAGACCACACAGCTAGGAATGGAGGAACCTGAGGAGGCAAAAGAAACGGAGCTTCCTGAGTTGAGGGCTTTGAGAACTTGGTTATGCTCAGTTCAGCTCAGCTGTCTAGTTATGCTGCTTCACGCTCAGTTTAGGTAGGGCTTCACAGACTGCCTGAGGTAACCTGAAACTGTGCTGCCTACCTAAGGGGAAGTCCCACCTCTTCTTTGCATCTGGCTGTACCTGTTCTTCTTGTGCTGGTACTAGTGATGGTGCAGCCACACACAAAGGCATGGGTTGCCCGTATCTATAGCATTCCATAATTAATCAGTTAAGCCCATCTCGCAAACATACTCTTGGGCACTTCAGGCAAAGAAGATTAAATAGTTAAATGAATAAACAGCTCTCTAGCACCCATTATAGATATGTTATGGACTTTACTGACTGGTGGCTTAGCAGCAGAGAAAAGATGATTTTTTAAATGTTATGAACCCATTTAGTCTGTAGAATGGCATTCCAAAATTCCATCTCCATTAGCATGTGGACAAATTTGTCTTGGATTTTTGAATATGCCATAAATATTGTCCTTTTAAAATATTAATCTAAAATATAAAAAGGAGAAATAATGACTAAAACAGAAAAAGAAAAGATGGAAAATGACATACATATCTGATATGAGAAAAAATCATAATCTGTACATAAGGAAAAAAATATTTTGTGTATAGTACTACACACAAAATAGAATGCATTTTGTCTCATAATTTGTAATGTTCTAATCACTTTTATTAAATGTTTAAATAATTTTCGTTTTTCAATAAAGGAAACTTCTGATTTTCTTTAGAATGTTGCATCCATGTTGGTGATAGACTTGGCTTGGAATTGAGGTAACAAGCGATGAAAATATAGCCTAATTGGTCCTGTGTAAGGAACATCATGCTGCGAATTCATTATCACTAAACCAAAAGTGGATTTAATATCTGAAGTACATTGCACAAGATGGTGATTTGTGTGCTGTAGGACATATGCAGTTTGATTATTGAAATGGTGGGTCACACACCTCTATGTTTTGGCTTTAGAATCCTATAAAACTTGTGCAATAGAAAAATCCAGGTGGTTATGTCTTGTGTTCTACCATGATAAATGGTATCCCTTTCATCAGTTGTTTGATTAGCAGGTTGAATGTGGCCCCCATACAATGAATACATCATTGAAACAGTATCTCTTTTGAAGACATCAAAACATACAAGGAGTGATGAACCAAAAGTCATCAGCCAAATGCTTCAGTGTTGGATTGAGTAAAGGCTACTGAAGAGCTATAACATCATGGGATATTTCAAAAATTGGTTCTTTGATTTTGTTTCTTCTTTTAAAAAGAAAGAAAAAAGTGCATCTTCATTTTAAAAGTTCATTTGAAGTCCAGAATGTTCTGAATGGCTGTGAAACAATGTGTAGTTGTTGCTGTTGTGCTTGTCAAAGTAGTCTCCATCTCGTACTGAGTCAGCAGCTTTCTAGTGCTGAGGATGAAGTCAGGAGTCCATACTCATAGGGTTGTGCCCTGGAAAAAGAAGGGCTTCTTCAGAAAGCAGCTGAGAGTACTCAGCTTCTGATCTGAGTTTGTACTGAAGGGGCCTTTCTCTCCTTGCAGGAACTTCAAGGGAAGTTAAAGAGATTGGTCTCCTAACCCAGATATTTTAACTTCGCTGCTCAAGTTAGGCTGTGCAAATAGCCCCTCAGGGTGGGGGTGTAGCCCTGTCTCAGACATCCAGGTAATCTGGGTTAAGGGAATCAGTGTTGCTCACATTTATCAAAGTATATTTTTAAGTGAAAAATTTGGTAAAGCAAGGAAAATGGTTAGTACAGAAGCCCTGAGCAGTCTCATTTTGCACAAACTACTGTTCTGGTGTGACCTCCTTTTCAGTCAATGACTGTCCATTGCTGTTTCTGACTACAGGGAGAAATCCAGAGATGATGTTGTAGTAAAACAAGAAATTGCAGTATGTTTGTTCAGACATGCAGTGTCTGTAAAGATGCCAACTTACTCTGATATTTTACTATTCTTTTGCGTAACAAAGAAAATGTTGCCTCTGGAGGTTTCTTTCTGAAGATGTCTCTGGTTAGAGCCAGTGCATGCAGATGCTTGCCAAATTTCCTGTTTGTGTTTGCTCTTGGTGTTGCAATTCTTTAATCTAACGTAATCTCATACTGTACCACAAATCACTATTACATTTTCATATGTAATAGTGATGAGGTGTTTCTAATTTCCCAAATAGTATAGTGATGAGCTGTTTAATGGCTTAAGAGAGATGATTTTGATGAGCAGAGTATCCAAAAATATCATGTCAATGTTGCAGTTAACCAGATTTTTGCATGGAAATAAAATGTAATCTTTTTGCACTTCTAGAGAAGGTGACATGGTGAGATGACTTCTAAAACTGTATTGCACATTCAGGGTGACTCTGGGCTGCATCAAAGGAGACCTAAAGCCTCTATTCATAATGGGTTTTGCGTGTAAATCACAGCAGGCTAACTGTAAGGCAGAGTAATGAATGTAGAGAGGTACCTGAGCTGACTTTATCATCTGGACCAGGTACTAATAATAATGTAGCTACAACAGTTTGGGATTCAGCTTGACCTGCAAAAGCAGTCTTCAGTAGTAGGTGCAGCTGTTCTTGCTGAGTTCTGCATTGTCACTGCCATATAAATTCTTTATCTAGTTTAAAGCTAGGTGCCATGAGCCTAAGTGCTGCAATTGCTTATTTGGATTGAAGGCACAATGGCAATGCACAGTAACAAAAGTTGGGAATTGTTGTTCCACCCTCACTTTCTTTGTGCTCAGAACAGGGTATGTTGTAGAAACTGCTGTTCCTCTGCAGCATGGGAGTGTTCTGCTCCAGTGTACTGACTGGAATATGAGAAAGGAAAAGGAACCTTTGTGAGGGCAAGGATCTGGACATTATTTTGATACCTTGACCTCTTTTCTGGTTAAAAACTTGCATTTTTGGTTTTAATCAAATGTATCTAAGTTTGCTGACACTACTTGTGACACCTTTTGTCCTTAATGCTCTTCTTAAAGATAGAGGGAGGATTTCTGGAGTAATAACCACATTGGAAAAAAAAAGGTTTGACTGTCATTTAATGAGGGAACAGGTGTGGTGGTTTAATATGTTACTAAATCCCCCTCTGCCAGAGGTATCTGCCTTTTTACAGAGTCAGCAGAATGGTATGCATATGTTAGTAATGCCAGCATTAGTCCAGCGCTGTAGTGCGGCTAAGATGCTGAAGCACGAGTTCGTGTTTTAGGGGAAGGTACACATATCCTGCTTCACTAATGCTGTCACAGGCCTGCCAGTAATATAGGAAAGGGGTGGACAGCTGTGGGGGCAGTGTCTTAAAGCTGATATGGCAAGATTTGCCAGGGCTTGCCTGTCAGGTATGGACATGAGGTCAAGATTTGTATCAGAATGTACAGTATCATGCAAGTCATTAATAAACATTATTCCCTGCTTATTTGAAGTGCATGTTGGTATGTCTGGCATGTCCAAGTTTGTACCTGCTACCTAGAAGCCTATCTTGATTGTACACAATTTAAAACACCCCATTGACTAATTGTCACTGAATGCACCATCCTCTTAATCGTACTATTTCCATATTTTTATTGCAGTTATGGGTATTTACATGTTAGTGCAGTGCAGATCATGATAACATGTTATGAAAAGAAATCTTGTGTTTCAATAAACGCACACCAAAAATTTCAGGGTTTTAATTAGCTTTAAAAAATACATAGTTGTAACAAAGTAAAATAAGTTCAGGTTCACCTATGGGTGGATTGTTTTCAAGTCTGCCTTCTTTGGTCTCTGGGCTTTGTATATATTGAGATTGATGCCTGCCTTACCAGATCAGTTCCCCCAGACTGCCCTTCTGGTAGTGCTCTACCAAGTGACTACAGTATTAGGCATCCCTGATACAAATAATCCATGATAATTAGAAATTGTACATAAGGAAATAGATCTAACTGGAGCTTTTTGAGAATCTGCCATGAATGCTATTTTGCACTAGTCTGCCAAGAGCTGTGGCTGATGAGATTGTTGTTGTCGAGTAAAATATAGGTGTTCTGTATGGAGCTGGAGCCTTGGGAAGTGTTTGCTCTTTTGGATACTGTGTTCTTTGGCATATGCTGAGCCACTGAGCGTGAGGTCTAGGGCTTTTGTTATGCAAGGGCAATTGCATACAGATTTCTGTGGCCACTACAGAGGTTAGGAAAGTACTGTTGTCATCACATAGGCTGATTCCAAGCAAGCAAAGGAAGTAACAAATGGTTTGTGCTTCACACCTTTGCATGGCAGGAGGAAGAGAAGCTGCTGATCTGTGGTGCCATTAAAAACCTGGGCATTTAGGTGCTTTTGGTTTTATGGGATTAGAAGAGATGATGATAATTCATAAAAAATTAGAATAAGATCTTTTTTCGTTTCCCATCTCATGTCCATATAATGAAGAAAAAAAAGGCTCAGTAAGTTTTGCTTCAAATAAAATGTTGTTGAAATTAGAAGTGCTACACTGAAATTATGAATCATGAACATAAAACCTGGGAACAATGCACCCCTCATGGGACAGGTAGATTTCTTTGTTGTCCTAGAAAGAGAAATTATTTTTTTTGTTTTCATACCACTTGAATTCTGCCACTGAAGCAGTCATCTCTGCTGGGCTTGTCAGCTCTGTGCCTCATAAAGTGGGATTGACACTTTGCTGTATACGAAGATCTTGGTACTGCTCTTCTGATCTCTTTGTGCATGTGAAGTTTCACCAAAAAGCAGTGGCTCCCGAGTCATACAGATGTTTTTGAAAATGTTATCTGGTAAGGGAGAACTTCAGAGAGAATTCAGGATAATTATATAAGCAAACTCACAGTTATTTCTGGGTGGAACTAATTGCTTCCGCCCTGTGCTAAACTTGACCCGATGCCCTACGGGGTTGTTTGCCTATCTTCACATCATCCTCCCCAGCATGTCTCATAATTCCTTTGTTTTTATTTTTCCATTTTTTCTGGGATTTCCCAGGCCCCTTAACCTTAACCCTGGATAATACAGAGTTAAGTGTAATTCTGTGTTGCTGGAACTGCACTTCAAAATTTACAAGAGAAAATGCAATGCTGATTTTACGCAGTCTTAAGGCTTAAAATTTTATGCCATCTGATTTTAATCCTGGTGAAAGAAATGCTAGCAAACTGGTCTTTTGTCATGAGAGTGTATACAGTTACATCTGCTCTTTGTAGGATAGGATTTTTTTCAGTGATCTAATTAAAGAGGCATTAAAAAATGCTTTTTTCATTTTAATGGAAAACTGCTCCTACTTTAAAAAACTGAAATCAAAGTCTGGTCACAGAGACATGTATAAAAATATTCTGTTGTAAACCTCTCTTCATCTCCTTCTGTCTTCACTTCAGAAGATCTTTATCTATTGTGCTTGAGGAAAAAATAGGGGTTGAACTGCACAACCCTTAGTCTTTCTGTAGCAGTTCACATTGGGGGGAAAACACCTCTATTCCCTTTTCATTGTCCTTCTTCAGCCTACAACATCTTTAGACTGTCTTTCAAGGGAGGGATTTATTTCATCTAACATACATTTATTTTAGACATCTGTTTTAGGATGAGATGAGTCCCTGACTAAAGACAGACCTTTAAGGAACTGAAGCATGATGTTTATCTGCAGATTTCTGCATTTGTTCTCACCCTTAAAATAGGTATGCTACAACATCCTGGTGTATCCAAGAATAAAATTACTTGGGTTTTAGAATATGGCTAATGAATACCTCACAAACAGAGACTGATAGCGTCTATGCAAAACATATTTACATAGGTAAAAGATGAGCATTTTCAGATTTTCTTGGACTTGCTGTGTGTGTGGAATTGATTATTCAATCTAGTGTAATCCAGTGGGGAGAAACAAAACCCACCAAAAGTAATGATTGTAAAATTTAGTATAGTATTCCTCGGACTGCTTGTGGTGCTCTGCATCACATACTGACTAGACTGACAAGTGTCTTGGACTTGTATCATAAATTTTTGTACATAAAAATCATGGAGTTGCCAATACTGTTATGATCTGTGGGGGAAAATCAATCAGATCAGATACCAGCTGCTGCAGGCTGGAAAGCTGCGATTTGTTATCTAGCAGGGGAAGCAGAGTTGCCATGACAAATAGATGGGCTACCTGGAGGGGTTCAAAAAAGGTGACCAAAATGGAGTGAGCTGTGCATAGAAGATCTGCAGAATGGTGCTTTACTGGATCTGGAGGGGAACACAGATGGCATAGAGCCAGGGTAACCTCACCTTTGTACTCCTGCACAGGACTGCCCTGAAGGACTGCATCGGTGAGTTTGATTTTTTTAGTGGAGTTCTTAAGGGCTGTGATGAGCATGGTTATGCCTTTTATTACTGGCAGGTCTTGCAAAGGAATTCTCATTTTATTTGGAATCCAGGAGTGGTTTGGGGAATTGGCAGAGGGTTAATACCTGCAAAGCTCCAAGGTATGTGAAGTGCTCACAATCCCTGCTCACAATCTAATACACAGTTTCCCAATGGTGTGTGTCATATCACTTGATAGGACATGCAAAGTCCTTTGATAAAAGCTGGGCTGTGACACTGAGATGTTGCTGAAGAACATACATTTTTGCAGTGCTCTGCTGATCACATGTGACTTATAGGTTGTATATTTGTGGCTATATAGCAACCCCTCTGTTGCAATGACAAAACAAGACAAATTTGGTTCTTGATTGCAGCTCACCTTTGGGACATGGTACTGCGAAGTGGGCAAAGAGCCCAAGCACAGTACTGCAGGTGTGCAAGTTACAGGCTCAGCCATGAGGATTGTGGAATGAGATTTACATGTATTTATTTGCTTCTCATTTGCTAAGATATACACTCACAATAAACCAACACCTCCCAAAACAACTAGGAAGCTCCCAACAGTCTTCTGAAATGAGGTTACAGTGAAAAGATATTGTGTTGTTTTGCATCAGGTCTGGCACATTAATAGTATACTTTTATATTGTCTCTCTCTCTCCCTGTATTTTGTTCTATTTGGTGTGCATGTCTGTGGCCACTGGAAAGGGAACTTTAAACTTACAGCACTGTGCTGTGTTCAGAATCTAGTATGGGATGTTTGCCATATTTAGTACAGAGTTTTAACCAACTAGGTAAAATGAAGGAGATAAGCACCTAATTTTTAGAAACCTGAGCATTGCCACCTTTTTTTCTCAGAGTCATAAATGTCAAATGAACATGGTAAAGCATGGAAACAGAAATTACATGAAAGCTTTTTGGCTTTGTAATAAAAATTATACTTAAATTCTCTTAGAAGCTACATTAACAATACTTTTTTTTTTCTTTTTCCCCGAGGTGATGGCATTAGCATAAGCATCAAAAACTATTTGTTAGCAAACTGACAGATATTCTGTGATTAACACAAGTTCACACATTTATTCCGGTAGATGTAGCTTAAACATAAAGCAAGCACTGGGTTTAGTTCACTTTTGTTTTTTGTTTGTTTTTTTTTTTTCCCCTGCTCTTTCTGGCATAAAGTACATAAACCTTGAAAGATAATTTTTAACCTAGGAGTTACCCATTCATTAGGAGAGTTGAAAGCAGGATACATTAAGTAGTTGTTTCCTGACCTCAGAGAGAGCTGCCTGTGCGCTTTCAGATCTGTGTCCAATAATTGGTCCTACCTAGGGGGAAGAAAAGAAGAAAGAAATTACACAGACTGACTGAATGACCACTGAAGGGTGCTTCCAGAGTAATAGCTGGCTTCTGGCAATGCTCCTGTTCATGTAACATAGTTTGAACCACCTTTTATGTTACCCAGGGATGTCTCCTACCTCAAGCCTTTAAAAGGTCATTCTTGAAAAGGAGGAATACTGATTAGTTAGTGGGCTGAATCTTTAATCTTGTCTTTGTTGTGATCAAAAAAAAAAAAAAATGTATTTTAAAGGACTTTAAATAAATGAAAATGTGAGAAATGTGAGAGATTTAATTTTCTGAACCATATTATCTGCAGGTATACCAAACTGCTAATAGCAAACTTTGCCCTTAAGTTACATTACTTAAATACTTTTCCTGTGAGTTAGAACTCTAATTGTCTTTAGTTTGAATCTTCCCTGTGTACAAAGTCTGCTAAATCTGTCAGGTTAATGCTTTTACCTTGAGATGGCCGTCTTGTCAGGGGAGTCCATTCTAGCTCCATTTAAGTGCAGCTCATTAGCTATTAATAAAATCCCTTTGTTCTGGAGACTCATTCCAGAGTGGCTTTGGTTTTGTCCATTTTCACTTAGCTTAAGCTGACTTGAACAAGTGAACTCAATTATAATGTGAATGCTATGTAAAGAGAGAAAATAATCTTAACAACTATAAGGAATGATGCTTCTGGAAAGTTTAATATGCTATTTTAAAAGGGATGTTTGATCAATCCTTTGAATGACATTCATTAAATGTTACTCCTCCGAAGTTAATAAACTCCAAGGTAAGTAGAAATCAGAACATCTGACAAATCTTAGCTCTAATCTTTTATGTCATTTGTTTGTATTTTACACTTCAAGTAGCTTGATTGGCAAAACAAGAGTTGGGTTTTTTGCATCCTATCTGTATAACTTTTCCAATTTCCCTACTCTCCTTGGTGTTATTTCTCAGTTTCTTCTGCTGTAGTGAAAATGCCAGGGTGAAGGCTGTGAACAGCTCTAGCTCACACTACAGATAATGAACTCATAGAAAAGTATTGAGAATTGGCATTCCACCTCTTTGGCAGTGTATTGTTGTCATCACTGCTGAACTGATGGAGAGCAGGAAGAAAGAGGGGCTGATACCTTATGTTCCAGCACACTCATCAAGGGCAGTCAGCTGGCTAGGGGGTTACTGTCTTTCTGCATCCTAGTAAAATAGAGGCTGAACTGAGCCAGGGGTTGCACCATATCTGTACCAAAACTGAGAGCAGGCTGTGCTCTTTCAGTCTTGGACTGGTAAAAGAGAAGAGAGCAGGTTTACTGCAATGGATGAAGTTGAAAGGATCTGGGTTGTGGCGGCAAGAAGCAGTTTTTTGTGCCAGAGTCACTCAAGGACCAGGTATCCTGATGACATTTTAAATAAATCAGCTCTTCGGAGCCTTTAGTGCTGGTAGGAAGTGTGTGCTGTGAAACATGTGCTGGGAATTAAGGTGAAAAGTGAGTCTGGGGTGGAGGACTGGCTAGGGATGTCTAATTAGTTCAGCAGGAGAGGGCTTGGAAGAAAAAGAAACATGCAAGTGTGCTCTAAAACTGCCACGTAAGAGGACAGTTTAGCTTCTACACATTTGGCAGATTAGAGGTGGAAGTTAAGATGAAAGCAACCACAGACATTTTAGAAAGATTTTGTGCTCACAGAAGGGAAGGTAGGACTAAAAGAAAGCAAAGCTAGGCAGCTGCTATAGTAGGGAAATTTCTACCTACAGTACATTCCAAATACAGCTCAGCATATTGTATCTATTTTGCTTTTCTGTTCTATGGGAGAAGGCAAGATACATGGTCAGAATAAGCATTAGCAGCAGAGGTAATGTTTCTCCATGAGTCCTTATTTTCACTGCTGTTTTAACCTCCTCTTTCTGAGGTTAGATGTACGTTGTACCTAAAAAGTTCAGGAATAGAAAATGTTGGAATTAGCTTCCCTACAGGTGAGTTAGTGCCTTTCTGGTTAGCCAGTAGATGTCATTGCAAGACTGAGCCTCTTTGTCCAGGAGCTCTGTAGCACCCTTCCCTAATCCTTCACATCCTTGCCAGCTCATGACTGGCAGAAACTACATTGCAGCACTAGGACATGTATTTTCTGGCTGGCAGCACATGTAGGCTAACAAAGTGGTTCAAAGTCATCGTACAGACAAAGTGCCACTTGCTGAGACACCTTTCCAATGAACCAATTCTTCTTGAGCTCTGCTGGCAGCATTTAAGAAGTGTTTGAAAGTGTTTGAAAGTTTGAAAGACTTTTCAATAGAGGAAGGTAACAATCATGCCCATAGGAATTAGGAAATAGCAGGGAAAATATACTCAGTAACATAAAATTGTGCCTTATAAGCAAGGCTGCAGATATTTCATATACCTTCAGCTGCAGAATCTAGCCTGTATATTATATTCCAGAATATAAGGGTATGATCTGTAAAAACCTCCAGTATTAAACTAATTCTGTCCTTGCTGAATAGGAAAAGAAATCTAGCAATTGAGCTTATCAATGAGTGTCTGGGATCAGGACAGGGAGAAAGAAGGATTTAAAAAATAAATAAAAATTAATCTTCTGAATTTTTAATTTTAAGAACACATCCTTATCACCAGGAACAGTGTTTTAAAAATGAATTCCTAAATGTATGTGTCTTATAATAGTGCAAGTAGGGTAGAGCCATGAGGTAGTCATCTGGCCTCTAGCTGCCCCTTCACAGTGATGCAGGTTTTCCATAGGTCCTGAATGATACCTGCCAGTCTGTACTGACATCTGGTTTCCATAACCATCTTAAATTGCACTAGATGCCAGTGCTTACCACATCAATATGGTATTTTTTTCTTCTGAAATCTGTAAGCATGCTGTAGCAGTTAGCATATGTCTGACCTTGCCCATATATGTATCTCAGTAAGTTAACACTGAGGCCCTCTCAGACAATCATCACAGAAGCAGCTGTGGGGGTTTAAGATATCATTGTCCTTCAGCTGTTCATTACTAAACCTCTGCTGAAGGCTGCAGCCTTACAGAAGAGACAACAGAACACCATCTTTCGCTGTTTCAGCAAAACGCTACCTGAGTTAATTTAACTTGCTGATGAAGGGCATTTAAGCTAAGCTGGCTAATTTAAACAGATGAGAGAGGTTCATGAGATCTATTCCTTTCCATTGCTAGAGGGGTGACTGCTTCCAGCAGAGAAGAAACAGCCAAAATCTATTAGCTTATAATACCATTTAATTAATTCCCTTAGTTAATTTCTTGCTGCAGCCTAAACGTGACTATAGCAATTTTGATAGCTGTAGTGATAGAGCTAATCTCCTTCATATGCTCACTCCAGTAATTTAAAGTATTGTCCCCATCCAAGACTAACTAGGCACCAAAATCTGACTTGCCATTTGCTCATCTCAAGATTCCCAGCTGCTCCTGTCTGATTAATAGTGGAGTGTTACTTCAGTGCCCTGAAACCAGAAATGCAGATGCAACATTAAATACTCTGCATTTTCCATCATAGCTGTATAATACAGGAATTGTATTGATTCTCACCAGAGTTTGCTTGAACTCAGGAAATTCTTCAAGACTTTTGACATGTAGCTGCATCTGGCGTGGAAGTTTCATCTGTCTGTAGTAATTCTGGACCTGCCTACAACGTTTGAGTTCGGTTTCCTTCAGAGTGTGCAGTGTTTTGCTTACTGACATTTGTCCATGACAGGTCCCATGGAGAGCTGCCAGAGACATTCTGGCTCAGAGAAAGAAAGAAACCCTTCCGATAGCTTTCTGGCCTGAATGCTTGGCCAGCTTTGCCAGCACAGGAATTTCCTTCTCTCCATGTTCATTTTGTACTTCTCTGCTCTATGGTGCCAGTCTTTCCCTTCACAAGAGGGCAAGGCTATCCAGTCCACAGTAGTGAGGTGACTGCTTGTGTACTACCACTGTTATTTGAGGCAGTCTGAGAATGGTCTAAGACTAGTGTTGCACAAAGAACAACTTAGCAAGAGGAATCAAATATCCTGGTAGGGGGAAAGTTTCAGAAAGTATCAGAACTCATTGTAGCAGTAGAGAGTACAGCTTGTATAAATGCTGCAATAAAGCAGGAACCTACTGGTTACTTGCTGTACATAGCTTTCATGGTGCTCTTTCTTCCAGATCATTTGTCTGCTTGATAATGAGCTACTGGTGATAATTCTTTCTCATGTATAAAACCAAAGGGTTTGTGTCATAATCCCGCTATAGTTTTTGCAGGGACTCTGTTTTCATTACTAGATCATAAAGAGACCAATTTTGACATCATTACTGAAAGTTTGCAAAGTCCACATTGATTTTAGTGCCTGAGTTGACTGGTACTGAATGTACAAATATAGGCAACAAATCTTTTTCAAGTGCAGGTTTTTGCAATTGAAGCTGTCACTTTGAGAAATGTGATAAGATTTCAAGGCCAATTGTGACACATGCTTTGTTAAATGGAAGCATGCATGACACAGTAAAGCATCCAGCCTAAAGTTTTGTTGTCAGTTTCTTCAGTGTGTAAAACTGATTCATGACCATTTTGCAAGACACATATTATTTGCATACTGCATTTAGTTTCACTTATCAACCAAATCAAGTCAACTGATCTCTTTCCTTCCCTTATTTTATGCCTGCAGTTGGATAAGGAGTACACACATCTTTCTTCTGGTGAAATCATGCAGCTATCAGCACAAGACATTTTTGAGTGTGGAACTGAGACTGCAT
The DNA here is from genome assembly GCA_036873685.1 of Agapornis canus. NCBI lineage: Eukaryota > Metazoa > Chordata > Aves > Psittaciformes > Psittacidae > Agapornis > Agapornis canus. The sequence continues at coordinate 19,382 of JBAFWW010025724.1, forward strand.
TTTAGGATCATTTTCTGGTCGAGGATTAATGCAGTCTACATTAATTTAATCTACAATTAAATAGGGATGGGTATCTCAAAGTTTTATGGATTACATGATTTTGAAAACTCATCAAGAGAATTAAAAGGATTTACATCTGGACATATGGTATTCAGCTGACTTGAAATAAGAATGGAAGAATTGTTAAACCTACAGAAATGTATTCTAGACTAGGAAAGAGTTTTAAAACCACAGAGGCCTAATAGAAAGCTCATGCAGAAATTTGTGGAACTTCATTTTTTAAAACTGAGTACATTGACAGCTCTCTGTGCTGTCAGTAGTACTTTGTATTCAGATTTTTTGTTTCTTGAGAATCAAAGTTAACATTTATAGGGTTTATTGTAAAGTTGTTAGGTTTAGGAAGCTGGCTGGCTGGATAAACTGTCAACTTCATTCACTTAAGATGTGAGCTTTTGGAGATGGCAAAGAGAATGTGTTCCTGATAAAGCACAGAGCAGAGAAACAGTCCTACAGAACACGTCAGGACATGAGTGATGGTGTGGCTATTCTCTTCTGTGTTGGTTCTTACTGCACTCCCCCTACACCCTTCCTATAGTACACAAACACCTTTCCGTAGAACATGAACAAACATGATTAGCATCTGCCACAAAATGTTCTTTCTTTCATCCTCTCCTTGGGGCAGAATTTGTGTGTGCAGTGTAACCTTTTTTTTTTTAATGTATATGTTACTTGTTTGTCAAAGAGAAATCAAAGGTGTGTGCTCTGACTCAGATTGGAAGATTAGCGGTGGTTCTCCATCCCCGGGGGAGTTAATTTCATAATCTCAGCCTAGCTCCCAAGGAAGCTGCGTTTCCTGCTCAGACAAGCTTTACCTTCAGGAGAAAATAAGAAATAATCTGTTATGCCTGAGGAGTATTGAGTTGAACTGGAGCTTTAAGCAGTGTTTAAAATATGCTCAGTCCACAATAATGAGCCCCTTGAAGGACTGTGTTTTTGGTTTAAACTTAAGTCAGAGTTCAGTACAAAGTAATCAAAAAGAGTGTTTAGCAAAAGAGTGGACAAACTCCTTAAAGTCTCTGTTGATCAGATGGATGGGAGGTTTGCTATTATTTGGCATTTGCTGTGGGTTGAAGGCCACTTGTTAAAGATGGATCACATCACTGTGACCATGAGAAAACTGACAAAACCAAGTATAAGCATTTTTTCTGTAATGACAGATAAAAGAAATGCCTTGCTCAGTGGCATAATCCTTCCTTTTGGCCTCAAACATAAACCAGTCCAAGTTTTTTTTCTGTGGAAACCTATTCTTGATGCATCAATTACAATTAAAATTAAGTCTTTTGTACCCAAGTTACAATCATCAGAAGCAGAACAAGTGCACGTTCATTTTTCAAAGCTAGGTATCTTAGACATGATAAAATTTAGATTCAGTCCTGGCCAACCATAAAACCTAATTTAAAGCTTGCACTTGCACTGCAGCTTCTATGGTTAAAGCACTTGCTCTCAGATGTTCGATGCAACATGCGCTTCCACTTTCTTTAGAGATGCCACCTCTTGTGCAAACAGTGCTTCCTACCACCTGCTTGCTCATAATAATTCCCTGTTCCACTCCTTCAGCATGATAACCTGTCACCTGATTTAGAGGAATTTTTGAGACAGGTATGTTGTGTTAAATACTAAATATATCTGTCTCCAAAGAGAAGCTGGTTAGTGTAGAGATTTAACTCTGAATTAGGTGGGGAATCATGCCATTCATTATTTCATAGTCATAAGTGGACAAATTTTCAGGCTTGACTGCTATTGTCTGCTGATATCCATAAAATTAAGAAGGATGACATTAGATTACTTTCCACTCACTAAACATGCAAGGAGAGCTATTTTGCATATGCAGTCTGTTCTTAAAAACCAGATACTCAGGAACATAAATCAGATTTGTCAAGAACATTTCAACTACAAAGCTTTTCACTTCTGTTAGACAGCTACAGTTTTGAGAGACAACTACTGTGTTGTACAGAGGTAGGGCCTGCTTTAGTGCTGACAATTTCTGCAGATAAAAAACTAAAAAGAGAAAGAAAAAAAGGTATTTTCTTTTGTCCTCTATTGATATCTAGCAGTCATAGGGATATTACTGGAGAGAAATTTTAGATATCCTAAGTGGGGAAGCACAAAAGTTTTGACTAACTGCTCACCCTACTGTTCTGTTTCTCCCAGAACTGACATATCGCCTACAGTGCTTTTACATCATCATGTTTTTTATTCATTAGTCTGCTTATCAATTAGTCAGTCAGCCCCCAACCTGTATTTTTGCCTGGGGTAATTCCAGGGGCAGGACTTGGTTGAAATTTATTTGCTTTCTGTCAGCCTATTTCTCTAGCTTGTCTAAGTGCTTCTGAATAGCATCAACCAATCTGATAAATCAGCCACTCCTTCCAGTTCTGTATAACTGCAAACTTGCTGAGGCTACGCTTTGTCCCAGCACCCACGTCTTTAATTATCCAGGTTAAAGAGTATTTGCCCCAGTATTTATGTACCCTTGGGGTACACCATTTGTGACTGGCCTCCAGCTGTACTTCATGCAGCTGATCATAACTTTAAACCCAGTTATTCACCCAGGTTTACTGCCCACTTATCTAAGTCCATAATTCTGCAAGCATCATTTCATCTTCATAACTCCATACTTATCCTCCCTGTCACTTGTCACCTTCTTGTCCTTCATGTGTTTGGAATAAGTTTCAAGGGTTATTTGTTCCATCACCTTTCTAGTGATAAAGAGAGGATGACCTGCCTGCAGTTCCCCCCATCCTCCATTTTACCCTTCTTGAAGACAGGCATGATTTTCTAATGTAGATGGAAATTCTGCTTGAAAATACATTAAAGCAAATTAGAAAATGATTATTGGAAAGCAAACTGAAGCGAAGTTACTCAATACTTCTAATCCCTGAAAGCACATAATGTCACTATAGCAGAAATCTCTCACTTCTTTGTACCATTAGGTTAACACTCACCTGATCTCCTACGATAAGGTAACCCACCTGGTTTATAAGGGAAAGGCTGTGGACATAGTCTATTTGTGTGGACATAGTCTGTTTGGTACTGTCTAACTTTCCTGGAGAAACTGGCTACACGTGGCCTGGATAGGTGGCTTCTTCGCTGAGTTGGAAACTGGCTGGATGGCCAAGCCCAAAGAGTGGTATAAATGGCATCGCATCTAGTTGGTGACTGGTCACTGGTAGCCCTTGCGGCTTGATGTTAAAGCCAGTGTTGTTTAATATCTTCACTGATGATTTAGATGATGGGATAAATTGCACCCTCAGTAAATTTGCGGACACCAAGTTGGCTGGGAGTGCTGATCTGCTGGAGGATAGGAAGGCCCTGCAGGGGGATCTGGACAGGCTGGATTGATGGGCTGTGGCCAGTGATACGAGGCTCAACAAGGCAAAGTGCCATGTCCTACACTTGGGCCACAATAATCATATACTCAAGGCTTGGGAAAGAGTGGCTGGAAAGCTACTCAGTGGAAAAGGACCTGGGTGTGCTGATTGACGGCTGAACATGAGCCAGCTTGTGCCCAGGCAGCCAAAAAGGCTAGTGTATCCTCTCTTGTATTAGGAATAGCATGGCCAGCAGGGCCAGGGGAATGATAATCCTCATACACTTGGCAGTGGTGAGGCTGCACCTCAAATCCTGTGTTCAGTTCTGGGCCCCTCACTATAAGACACTGAGGTGTTGAAGCAAGTCCAGAAAAAGGCAACAAAGTTGGTGAACGGTCTGGAGCATAAGTCTCATGAGGAATGCCTGAGGGAACTGGGGTTGTTTAATGGAGAAGAGAAGGCTCAGGGGGTACCTCATCTCCCTCTACAACTACCTGAAAGGACTAGCTGGGTAGGGGTCAGTCTCTTCTCCCGGGCAACAAGTGGTAGGACAAGAGGTAATGAACTCAAGCTGCACCAGGAGAGGTTTAGATTGGATATTAGAAAAAATTTCTTCACCAAAAGGGTGGTCAGGTATTGGAACAGGCTGCCCAGGGCAGTGGTGGAATCACCATCCCTGGAAGT
>JBAFWW010025726.1:0-23938 GCA_036873685.1 Agapornis canus
TAGATGATCTTAAGGTCCTTTCCAACCCTAACTATTCTATGATTCTATGACAATATGTTAGTTTCATTTTACGAATAAGTGCAGTATGCAATTAAAAAAGGGAAAATCTAACAATTTATTTTAAGACAATATCTGTGATTTGAAGAAAAAGGAACCTTTGAAAAACATTATGGTAGTCTATATTAAAATAAATCTTGCAAGAGCTGAAGCTAAATCAAGACATAATAGACTAAATTATTCAGAGCAACTTGTCAAGTATACTTAATGCAAGACACAACTCATGAAACAGCCTCACAGATGTCTGTATTTCTTTACAAAATGGCTGAAATCCCTACAAACATACAGTGCAGAAAGGGATTTCAGAGAGTATTTTCAGTGACTTCTACCTGGGAAAAAGAAACCATGCTGCTATTCAGAGTTCAAAAAAAATACCTGATCTCCTGGTCTTAATCTAACCAAGCCAGTGAAGTATTTAACACCAAGTCTGTGAGAAAAAAACTACCTGATGGTTTCAGGAATACCTCTTTCCTGGCTGCATGCTCTCTCTGAACTACACATTGGGCAGATTCAGGAGCCAAGGTAGGAATTCTATTGACATCAACTTTTAAAATGGTTACTTGGAAAAGATAACAGGGACACCAAGTCTTCAAAATACCTTGTTAAGCCACAGCAGAGTAGGACAGAGGTGGCTGTTACCCTTTGCAGGCAAGTTTTTGTCAATATTTATTTTGACAACTACTGATTTAGAAAATCTCTTTTCACAAAATATCAGCCGAACATCTCAGTCCAACCAGTGCTGATTAGTTTACTGCAGACACCACTGCTGGAACTATTGACTTTTCATCTTCAGCTTATATACCTGTAGCAACAACAGCAGTGGGGACAAGCCAATGGCCACAGTGTGACAAATCTCCAGCAGAAGTGGTGGGAACACTCCACCTCTTCATGTTTCTAAGTCAAGAACAGATGCCTGTTTGGGAAATCTGCTTTAGGTAAACTGAAGCTATTGGCTTCAGTACAGGTAATGGGATGAATTGTGAAAATAAGCAACATACTCTGATGACATGAGCTATAACCCCACTGGTCTTAAATCTACATTAACCATATTAAGCAAAATATGTCATCAACATAATTAATTATTTATAGGTAATTAACAAAGTCCAAAAGAAACCAGCCATAGCTGCTATCTCAAAATTCACTCCATAGTAGAAACTATAGAAATAGGAAAAAACCAATTTCTCTTCCTACTGTCTTTCTTATATTTCTCACAGCATGAGGATATGAACATTGCTGCCTTCCAAAAAAAAAACTGTGGATAGTTGGCTTGGGCAAGAGGGACAGAGCTCTCGTGCTCTTTGGTTCTAGTCAAAAGGAAACAAAACTGTTTTATGTAAGTCCAGGCAAGAAAAATAGGCACTGTTGAACAGGTATTGAGAAATTATTATGACTGAGAAATTAAGACAAGCTTAGGAAAATAAATTTCTACATTCAAAACAATCAGCTCTTTGGAGCCTTTCTTTCAGTCACATATTACCTAAAGGTGATTTTTAAAGAACACATAAATCAGCTCCACTCCTCTCTGCAGCACTGGAGCAGAGCAGCCTGCAGAACCAGCTCTTTTCTGCACAGAACACAGGCACTTGCACTATGGATCCACTTCTCTGGAAACACAACCATAGGCAAGTCACTACTTACCTACAGATGGCTCAGGGATGCTGCAAAGCAGCAGTTAAATAATGGCCCAATAAAAGGAAAGTGGATACAATAAATGTATGACTGGGATTAGTACCATGGTTGACTGGAAGAGCAGGGGACTGATCTCAGTGAAGGAGACCTTTCTTCTTATGTGCTCCTAAGGCAACTCTTTTCTTTCAGGTTTTTATTAATTTTTCTTCAAAGAACTTGTATTTTGGGATGCATTTCTGCCATTCTGGTTCTTTAGCATGGACAGAAAAAACTCAATCACCTCTATAATTAGAGTTCAGGTGAGATTAATGGAAGGACTACAGATAAGGAAACATGCTTCTTATCTCCTGATCTCATTTAGGCTCCAAGGTGCAGGCGAATGAAGACTACAGCACAGTTTCTGTCTTCCTATTTTGACTTTCAGTTGGCCATCAAAAACATACCAGAAACAAATTCTGCTACTGCAGATCTACAGGTAGGAGCTCCCGACTCTTGGCATCTGAATTTGAACTCAGGCATAGCTGGGCCCTTACATTCCTTGTCATACATGTGCAAGATAAAGCCAGATCGATTAATCAATAACATTTTTACTCTTCTAGAGATAGGATTTCCTGTCTCTCATGGCATTTAACCAGCATACTTAACCCTTAACTGGGGAAATCTGTCTCACCAGCCTTTCAGGTCCCTGCATTAAGGGGACACTAGGTCTCAGGAGACATGAGTCCTACTTCTCCTGTCACAGCACTTCAGAGGAGGAAAATATTCTTAAACAAATAAAAGCAATACAGAGTAGATACTTGGGTGGTGCAAAAAGAATGCTTTCCAAAAATTCAAGGTCCTATAGACATACATTAACACTATGGTGCTGCAGAACTTTATTCTCTGTTTATGGGTATATGTGTGCATATGAGAGGACTGTTGTAAATAAAACATCAAGCATTTTTTGTATGTAAATTCTACATACACAGACGTTTCTTAATCCTTTTTCTAGTTGGCATGTATGCATGTGTGTGTACATAACATGTACAAACTTATTCTTATGCTTGTATGAGTACTTAACTATCTCTATTTATATAAAGAATGGATCAGATGCTTTCCTTGTGATTTCTTTTTTGCCTCCAAATCATGATTCTTTTTCAAAGTTAGCTACTTCTCATACTGATTCTACAGCACATTTGATTCCAAAATAGCAGCATAATTAAATTCAAGTATATCTGTGCCAATGTTTTCTTCTTAATGAAAAGCAACACAGAACTTTATCAGTATCAGTCTCCCTGAAATATACTTTTAGTGCAAGGGGTTCACAGGCATCTCCATGAGCCAGAAAACACTTCTTCCACAGTATATGAGAAAGTCATATTCTCTGTCTTCACTGTCTTCCACCCCAGGCAACTGGAGTGATTTGATACCATAATCCCCATATTTCCATAGGGAATACAAATCTGGAGTGAAGTTTCTACACATCTAAGCTAGGCAAGACAAGTGAAACATCTAAGTCCAAGGCAGTCAAAGATCCCTCTATATTCAATGGGGAACATCACAGAAGGCAACTCACATCATCCTCCTACAAGCCCTAAGGTGGCTTATGAGTGCTGTCCATCAGAGATACCTACTTTGCTCCTCAAGGCTATAAAGGGAGCATAGAGGTAAAATGTGACATTCAGAGGCAAACAGCCACTCCAAAGTTTTACTTATGGCTCCCAGCATTCTCACCACTCTCTCCTTCTGAAACAAATTCACATACAGCAGTAACCTAGCAGACTATATAAATCACATCCTTCAGCTCTGAAATACTACAGAGGGGAACAAGCTGGAAGAAGCTTCAGAACTATTTAGCCTAATTTAATATTTATTACTACTTTAAATTGGGGGTCTCAAAGGAAGCAAAGAACTTAGGACAATTCAACTGCTTCGGAAAGAAATGGGCCTAGAGCACAGGGTATGTTTTGTGGATTTTCAGGTAACTGTTAGGGAATGCAGAACACAGAAATAAGATGGCAATGAAAGTAACAAAGAAATTAGCTTGTTGAGAGCTATGATCTGAATGGACAGGTGTTAGTTCCATTACAGAAGAAAAATGCAGAGGTCTTATAATGACAAGCAGTGATCTCAGACTAGCCACATTGAATACAATCTGTCAAGAAGCAATCTCAAGCAATAAATATATCAGCAACATAGCTGGATGATCTCAGAGAAGCCTGAAAAGGATTCTTTACAGACTACAGGAGGAATATTTATTGAAAGGTACAAGAACAACATACTCAGCTCTGAAAGATCAGTTCTCAAAGCTTCAACACATGTAGGTGGCAATCAACTAAACAGAGCAACCAGTAAGCACACAAATCTCCCTTTGGAAATGCTGCACAGAAGTGTGAAGTAGGAGGAATGAATCTCAGAGCAGATCTTCAGGAAATTTCATGTTGCCTTGGAAAAGTTTAGACTGTGGAGGTCATTGAGCAGTTGGTGAGAAGTCTGAGGTAAAGTGGTGCAGGTACAGAGGAATCAGGTGAAAAGGGGGGTTGCATAGTGTGAAATCACTGACTGGGGGAAACGAAGGGTAATAAATTCTCCACCTCTGAAAACCAAGTTTCATGACAACTTAATGATCTGTATTACTGCTCATCACCTGAAAAATCAGCAACAGTAAAATCCCTCAGGGATAATAGACACATCTCAGCTTCCAAGAATCACATTTGCTAACCTTTGCATACATTATGGCTTTCCATAAATTGCATTGGCAAATGCACAAGTAAACATATTGATGAGTTCTTGATTGTCTGACATGGGCAATTTCTTTTTCAAAAAGAAACAGATAAACCACAAAACCATTTGAGAGGCAAGGTAGTAGTACCAGGATCTTTGATCTTTAATGTCTTTTTCAGCTGTCATAAAAAACTTCAGTCCTCTCTCCAACACAAGATGAACTCTCCCCAGGTCCTAAAGATTTGAACACAAACACTCAGAACAGCATTATGATTTGCAGTCTGTTTTGCTGAACTACGCTTTCTCTGTAACTTAGGGTTTGGGGGTTTGTGATTAAAATTGCCTTTTAGTTCAATCATGTAAAATAACTGCAGAAAACCCAATTGTGCATAAGGAGAAGAAACTCAGAGGAGATGATTTTTCATTATTTTGAAAATACAGTGGGATTAGAAAAACAACAGACCTGTCCTCAGTGCAACAATCAGCAGGTCTCTGAGGAAAGTCCTTGAGAGTTCATGCTTTAACCTGGAAAACAACCAACTTCAAGCTATGTTTTTCCAGTGATGACAGTTGAGGTCCATATGTTACTCACTGCTCATAGCTAAAAATAACTTAAGTATTCATTGAGGCAGGTATTAGAAGCCAGGTCTCCGCCTTCTAACCAACAGGTAACCGAACCAATAGGTAAAATATCTTCCCTGCTATGCTGTAGAGTTAGATTAATATTTGTGCTTATACCCATTTACTACTGCCTAACAAAGCAATGTGAAATGGACCATGAGCAGCACAAGAGGCTGAACACTCTTATGCTACAGCATTTTAGAGCCTAAGCACTGAAACCTTCTTCAAGGTAGTACACGTTTGTATCCTCTGAGCCAGAGAGGTGAACTGAACCCAAGTGTCATGTCCAGAATGAAAACAGTATTGAATGGGATAATGGATAAAAAAAGCTATCTATAGATTGCTAGTTTTACCACCTATACTTGTTAAGAAAGTAAGGCTTGCATGTGCACCTGAAGGGAGGGTTCAAATTTGCAGCCCTTTGTGAAGGAAGGCATTTTTCCATGCGCAAAAACCAGGCAGATCATAAACCACAAATCCTTCTCTCTTCAGCACAGCCAACTTGTTAAGCTAACGAAGCGGGTGTGCTGGCTTCTGTGCCTCTGACAGTGCACACACAGTTCCTTAGTGTAAAGAGTACCTCACTTGACCTCAAGACACCAAAATTAGGCACTGCAATCTGGAGTTTCAATGTATAACCCTGTGGCTAGAAGCCGAGTCCTTAAAAGACTTGCCATGATAAAAAATGAAGCTATGTTAGCAAAAAGGTTCCGTGCTAATGGCTTAATTAGTCAACCATCTTTGGTCTCCTTTCAGAGACACCCACCAAAATAGCTATAACCATACCTGATGGTTCCCTCCTGTGGCTGTGGCTGTAAAAATTCATATTATTTTACTGATCTTTGAGGGCAAGATCTCTCATTTGCATTCCTGACACGTCTCACCTGCACAGTCCACAAAACGCATTCATTTGCAGACAACAAAACAGCAGAAGGAGGCTTTCCTCCATGTGCCATTCCTTTCTGAGCACAACGGGAGTCCTCCAAATATTTCACTGATTCCTCAAAGAAAAGGCACACCCTCTACCAGCTGCTGTCAGGCAGTCTTCTGCATTTAATGCAAATTATTTATTTATATGAAAACTTCTTTCTCCATCCTCCCTACCAAGCCGCTTGGAGTGATGGATAAACAACAACAAAAACAACATAAAAGCAGAAGGACAAAACCTTTAAGAGCAAAATAAGCAGTTGCCACCAGAACTAAGAATGAGATGGGAAACAGAAACCAAAATAACCAAACCCCAGGGGGGCAGGGAGAAACACAGCAATTTATTTAATTACTTATTTATTTTAAGAGAAGTCAGGCTGGTACAATAGATGGAAAGGATAAAAAAGAAAGGTTAGAAAGGGAGATAAAACAGGGAAACCCCATATCTGAGACTGGCCAAAACAAACACGTCAAGACTCACAGTTAGATGATAAACTGAGAATACCAAAAAGGCCGTGACCTCATTTCTCTTCAAGGTTCTTGAACACTTTCTATATATATCACAACTACTTATGACTTCAAACAAACCGATTCAGGCAAATTTTGACAGGATTGCTTGTGACACCTCTCAGAAAAATGCATTACTTCAGATGGTCCATGGGAATGAACCTAGCAGATTCTGTGTATTGTGCTACAAAATTCCATCTACTTTATGAAAGATACACATGGAGGGGGGAAAATCCTTTCTTTAAACTTGCTTAGGTAACTACAAAATCTCACGAATGTCTGCCATGCTCTCTAGACCAACAGAGCATTCAGACAATGTTTATTAGCTACAGGGACTTCTCTATCCTTTCTTTCTCCTTTTCACTCTGAGTGGTTTCAACTTTTTGCTTGTCTCTGTACTCTACCCAAATTTCTTAATCAGGGAAGATTAAACATTACTTGAAGTTAGATCAAGGTTCCAAACTTTTTTTTTTTGTTAGTTAAAAATAACAGTGACTTTTCCAACTTTCTTTTCAATAATTCATTGTCCAACAACTTGTTTGTTTTATATCTGTGGCCTTGTCATTAATATAAAAACTCCATATGCTAATTATGGTATAAAGGAGGATCAGTTATAGACTATGAAATTAACTTCATGGCTACAAATTCTTGATCACCTCTGATGTCTGCAATACACGCTGGTGAGTAAAACCAGAAATGCGTGCATTTTACAGTTGCATCATTTGATATGAAAGGCTTTTGATGCTACCAGGTTAGCCTATTTATAGACACTAGAGGAAATCCCGAGACACCACAGGCTTCTTTTGCAAATGTCATAAACACTGATAGCACTTACCCTAAACATAGGAGATATCCTCCCTGAGAAAGGGAGTGCTCCTTATTAACTCTCACAACCAACAGCAGTAACTGTAGCCCATAGAAAGTTATCTTGGCTTGGGGTCAAACAAATCAAGTTTCTCTTCCTATAAGCCTGGTAGCCTGGCTTGTCTTTTGGTTCCAGAAAAGTTACATAAAGAGCAGCTAAAAATGAAATTTGGATTTTTTTAAAATATTCTTGGTGACATCTGAAATTGGCTGACACCTTATTGTTAGCAATGCTAAATCTATTAATGTTGCTTAAGACTTACACTGCAGGTATTTAGAGTACGTTCTGATTCATGTATAATCCAAAATTCCCAGATCTTCACAAAATTGAGCATATAACTGTCTACACAGAGCCTTATGTTGAATTAATGGCTAATACACATACTCCTTAGGGTTTGGAAAGACTTGTTATGTCAGCATTTTGCCTTTTCTTCTTGTAGGAATGACTGGCAATTACTTGAACATAGAGTGCCTGCTACTACAGCAGTAACTTAGATTGCGATTTCCAAGATGTAAACATGCCTCAAGGCTTAGAATGTAGATACAAGTTTAATAAATACAGAAATGAACCCAGTACACAGACTTTTACACATGAGTTCTACAGATTTCAAGGCAATGCCATCAAGAGTCAGAAAAAATGATGAGCTGTCTCCATGGACCTGGAAGCTCTGACAGAGCTTCAAAACAGTATTTCAATGGTTCAGCATGCCAGTGACTCTGGGTTAGGAGTGAGCTGAACACTGAGAACATTTGTTCTGTACCTCAATACAGTCTATATTTGAAACAATTAGGCAGTTAACAAATTAAGTAAGATTAGTAGATCTAGCAACATACTACTGGAACACATAAAATTATTTTCAACTCTGACTAATATGACAACTTGAGCACTTTGATTGACACGGGAGAAGAGATCTGAACACTAAACCATAGCTCCAAGGTTTAAAAGCAATGGTTATGTTATTTCCTATAGAAAACTCCCAAATTTAAAATAAAGATAAAACTCTAAACAAGATACAATACTGGAAAGAAAAGTGGAAAAAACATCTTTATGTCAATTCTTCCTTTACTTTCCTTCCCGATTGTTATTATAGTCTACATAAGTACCAGCATATCAGCATATGCTATACAAAATACCTGTTGGATACACATGTGGCAGGTTTAAGCATTCCTCTACTGCAAATGACCAAAAACATTTTGATAATACAGTAAAATTAGTATCAATATGAATTTAATCGGGGGGGGGGGATTTAAAGAAAGAACTATGCAGATTTCCCTTTACCAAAATTGTTTCTTCACCGAACTTTGTACACACACCATGAAGCAGCACCAAACCTCTTCGTGTAGTAATACGCTCTCAGCCAGCAGGTGCCCACAGTGGTGATGTGCTGCTGCCTGAGCGGCAGCCAGCCACAGCCGCAGCAGAGGGAATGTCTTCCTCTGAGAAATTCATAACACAACTTTTCTCTGCCAGAAAGCACTCAGACTTCAGCACACCCAAGGAACATGCTCCGCCTCTGCAGCAGACCTGCCCATGTGCACCAGGACACGTTCAAAGTTAATCCGAACCCATGAGTATGTACACCATGACTATGCTTTGCATTTTGCAGTGAATCTGGCCTTTCAGATTACTTTTAAAACCAATGACCCCAACACTAAGAAATATTACAGGAATTCCAAATGATTTCTTAGGCTTACTTTTACCTGCATTTTAGCTTACTGCCTTTCTCACTACCTTTGAGTCAATCTCACACCAGATATATAAAGAAAAGATTTTCGATTGTCTGCAATATATGAGGTGAAGACAAGTAGTCTTTACTTGTCAAGGGGCCTAAGGCATGTAAATGAATTACATTAACTTCAAGACTTACGCACTGCTTTTAGTCACAAAAACCTTGCCTAATCTTGCATGCACCTGCACCATCACCCACTCAGCACTACCACTCCACACAAACAGATGTAACTCATGCCAGGGTTGAACTATGGAACATCTAACTCCCTTCTGAGCCCTCATTAGCTGTTGCCATGTAAGAGCCAGACGTGCTGGCAAGGCCAGACCAGGGAACTGGGCAACCTCATTCAAGCCATGGAGAAACAGTTTTAAATCCCTGATCAGTTAGAGAAAGTTCAAAGACCTCTATCTGTAATAGCATGCCAACTGTGAGGCAGCTCAGCGATCTGAAGCTGGCCTGTTCTCACCCACACTAGCAGAATAGACTGTGAATGCAGTCCACGTGGGATGCCTGACTGCATTCAATGGGCCAGTCTGTGCCTTATGATTTCAGGTCAGGCCCCTAAAATGAGACAAATCTGAGTTACAAATTCATGGTTCCCCAACTATTCAGTAGAAGACTGAAGAATTCACTTGAGTAAAATTGGGACCCCTTCTGGTTCTTGCTCCTTGACATTGCAAGCATCCCCACTATTCCTCTTGTTATCTTAAATCCTCCAGACTGAGAATTTCTAGTGGGAGTGATTTTTTTTCTTCTTACTATTGCCCGCTGCTTTTTTTATCATCTAATGTCTTGTCATGCAAGTGGGGTGCAGCTCCATAGAAATCAGCAGAGTAGTTCTAAAATACAGTCCACGTGGGACTAGAATCAGGCTGTTTTCTGTTGGCATTTTTATGGCTTAATCTTTTCAAGCCCAAATCAAATATTCTCAGATCATTCTCATAGAATACCTATCATCTCTAGTAGTATAAGAACAGTTGCATGCTACCAATCCTTTGAGAAGATGAAAAATTCACCACCAAGTATGTCCTTGTTCACATCTTTAATAAAATATTTTTAAACACTTTCCTTGTTATTATTAGTAACAGCCATTTGTAATGTGATCCCTACTCATTGATCAGGACCCTGCTGTGCACAGCACAGCTATGCCAAACATCCCTGTACCAAAGACTTCATAATTAAAATATGAGATGAGAAGCCGCACATCCATACAGAGGAAGCACAAGGAAAGAATAAAAGATTTATCTTCTACAATTACGTAAGTGGTGGTTTAGGAAAGGAGAAGAAAGCTTGCAAGAAGTATTAGGAAATAACTGTATGCAAGCAAAGAACAAGCACTGAATGTACAATCTGTGGTTTTACAGGTGTTTTCTGTAACATGTAATCATGACAATGAGAGGAAAGTCAACACTATATCAAAGTACAAGATGTCACTTCTGTCTTGTTTTCATTTCTCTATTGTTAGTTGCTCAACTTTGGATTAATTTTCCTGTTTCTATATTTGACTTTAGCAGTGTTTTAATACTCAGGGCAAGGCTCTCCATTTTGTTTTCTCACTAATACCCTTTCCTTCTTTTCTGTATATTGCTTTTACTAATTAAACAATTTACAACAAGGTTTTACAATCCCATCTTATTTAAAAGATTAACACCAAAGAATAATGAAAATTGTGGGTGACTGAAACAATTTAATATAAATTTGAGAAATGATGCACTATAAGAGAACTGTATAAACATGTTATTTTCTTCCACTCGCAACTTCTTGTGTGATGAAAAAAAATCTCATTTCATGATTTTCTATGGGGTTTTGTCCACATATATTACCTTGGAATTGCTTACTTTTTGGGTTTTTTGCTTTGAAATCCACCCATCCATTTCCAGTATGAGTTTTGATTAAATTGAAGTATTTCTCTCTTTGCTTTTTTCTTTTTCCCAAGAAAGTGCTGAACTTACTGAACTGTATCGTACTACTATGGGAAATCTACTTTGGATTCATATTTCAAGGACAGATCAGTACACAGATGCTATGCATTGGCTATGGACAGGATAATTTCTAATAGTTTCCTCAAAATTTGTATGTATTTGCAGATCTGTACTTAGTCCCACAAAGGCAGAGGATCTAGAAATCTAATAGTTTGTATAAAACACTGTTTGCTGCAAATACTATTGCTTTTTCTATGCGGGCCTAATATACAGACTTGCATGCAATCAGGTTTGTACCACATGGGAAAAAGCTACTTGTTTGCTTTAGTGAACATCTTTTATTCCACCTCCAGCACTACTGTTATTTGAAGAACTGCTAAGAAGAAATACAGCATATATTATACACTAGTACTTGTTGATGTGCTTGGATAATTTTATATTGCAACTTTCATGTTGTAAACATGTCTCTGCTCCCATCTGCATTACTCTTTCCAGTTCCTCTCTACAAGTGAAAAGCTAATTTCTTATTTGCATCAGGTAAGAATTGCTTTTGAGGTAAAAGCATTGATTTAAATCCCACAGTGTAGAAATGAGAAGTTTAAATGTACTATACAGTAATGAAACCATTCCACTATCAATATTACAAATCTGTAAGATTTTCCCAGTGCAAAGTTTTCACTAGTTATCATAGCATTTTGCATGTAAACTGAGAACTGCTTAACAAAATCTAGGAGTTGATATTAAAAGCCATAAAGATATCATTCCCAACATCTTCTCAGTTCTCAGAATACAGAAAAACTGACTAAGGGCAGTCTCATCTCTGATGGATGAAGTCTCCTTTCTTAAGGTTCTCTTCCAAAACCATCAACTTTTCTCCTTCTCCATTGCAATGCATTGAATTTCTCATCTCTCCTAATCATTAATCAGTAATCATCTTCCATGGTGTGACACTTTAAGTAGATGGTTAGGAAATACTAATGTGTTCACATACATAAAAGAAGAGGGACTGGGAAGAAAAACTGAGTGTGGAAAAAGGCGTATTTCAACTCCTGCATTATTCACAGTGAAGAGGCTTTGAGATGGAGATTCTGTCTTTCCCTTTTCCTCTCTGTTGACGTACAACACTCTGAAAAAAATGTCATGGAAGCTGATAGGTAAAATATCCTGGTTTTATCACTCAGCTGTACATTTTAAAACAGTCTGTGCCTTACCTTTAATATCTCAGCCTCATTCCAAGGCATAGTGAGTTATCATACCTCCTGTGTCACTCTGACTGCACTGGCTTACAATTGCGCTCGATTTCATATCAGAAACTGCTTGGTAATATCAGATTATCTAAGTCAAGTCTTCCCTAGGCATGAACTGTTTCTGCTTTCATTTTGCCTCCGCTTCTTGATGCAGATAGCAATAACCCTGAACTAAAAAAGCAGGCAACAACTGGGTCAAACAAGTTCAGAAAGGTTTAACAAGGTTCAGGCTTTTCACTTGACTACAGTAGTTGCTCTGTGCATCTCAGGTATGAAAGCATGAATAAACACCGAGAAAGCACATTCGGTGTAGAAAAAATATGAATATACCCCTCGTTTTCACTGAAAGACACCTGGGTGAGTAAAAACAAATGATGGAAATCCATCTCCATCAACATGTAGTCTCTCAGGTGCTAAAGTAATTAGTGAAAGTCAATCATTGATGTCAGGACTATGCTATGCTGAGAATATGTCAGATGTTGAATACAACTTTTAATATTTTCCTTTCTGTCACAGTTCAATCCTGGCTCATCTATAGTAGCAAAAACTCTTGTTACAGTTTAATAAAAAAAATGTGATGTGTCATTTTTCATTGTTTTTCCTGTAAAAGTTCTATCACATTTATACACCTGAGAGAACTTCCTTTGTGTGTTGAGTTTTTCATGAACTGAAGTCGCTGCAGTAAAATCTGAACATATTCTAAACCACTGTGCACAATGACTCAGTTCACCTGCTCAGTGGTCAATGAAATTTATCAACGGATGTTCAGCCACGAAAAATATTTCTATCCTTGCCAGCTTATAGGTCACTGAGATCCAACAAGAATCATATAAAATAAAGCGCATAATCATTCAGTAAGACCTTTTTCCTTTTTTGTTACTCTAATTCAGCAGAAATAGTAATTCCTTGACTTGCCTATGGCACTGCTGTAGTCTTCCACTCAAGTGCTAGCCAATCCTCTAATGGTTTAGCTTTAGAGAGCAGGACAAAGAAGATTAATTATTATAGCATGGTTCCAGGCATTAGTAAGGAGCATTAGCATGGAGCACTATTTTTCTCCATATGAATGTACCCATATTTCACCTGCTGGTAATTTTTGTGTGTCAATGCTTTCTACGATTAGAAAAGAGCCCCCCCTGGTTAAATACTGAGCATTGTTTCTCAGGATTATGGTCTGGTTTTATAACAGTACTTTGAAAAGAAGATGCTAATTTAGGGTCTTTAGCTATAAATTCTTATATATGCAAGGAAGTGTATTTATGGGAGTTACCTTAGTAGGATTGAGTAAAGACCGTAAGATCTTGCCCTGCTCCCCTCACCACAAAGATTAATTTCACTGAATGAAGGGCTGACAAAACTGTACCACATATGTCCCTGCAAGCCAGCAGTGCAAGACAGTCATTCCAAATAAAAAGGTCAGTGAAAACCCAGTGTGGCAGTCAGTTCAGGTCACTGACTGCTGTCCTTTTCTCTCCAGCTCTAAGGTTCGTCATGCACACATGCTATTCACTTGGCTATCCAGTGAACCTAGATGCTGATGAATGTGTCCTTCAAACTTAGTTCTTAAAAAAATCTTTCAGAGTAGCAAAAATAACACTGTTCTCCTACAGTCCTCTACTGCACTTTTGGATCCAGGGAAGGAGGAAATGAGGTTTTGTCTCAGTATCACAAGCAGTGTCACAAGTATTAGTGTGGGAGTCCAAGAGATGAAAGAATAGTAACATCAGTACCCATACCTTCACTGACCTATCTACAACTATATGTTCCAACAATATCACATATTTCATTATGGTTTAAAAACTACAACCATGTGACTTTATTATGTGCCTGCACGCTGCTCAGGTTTTTAAGACCCATCTGGATGAAGCCTTTAGTAACTTTGTCTTATGGCTAGTTTTATAATTGACCTTCCTTTGGACTGGAGGCCTCTTGAGGTTCCTCACAGCTTGAAGTATCCTGTGAATACAGCACACAAACATAAACAAACACACAGGACATGCTCCTCACTAAATTCCACCTTTATAAATTCTTAGAATTTATTATGTTGTAACTCTACTGAGTTTCCAATAACCCAAACATTTATCATATACACAGAGATATTGCTTTGAATGCAAACCCAAAACTATTAGTTTACTAGTTGCATGTTAACTTCAAAAAGTATCTTTGTCTGACAATGACACTGACTGAGAGAGACAAGTTATTGCATAATATGACAAGGGGCTTTAATCTAATAGAGGGTAGATTTAGACTAGATATTAGGAAGTTCTTCACTATGTGGGTGCTAACACTGGCACAGGTTGCCCAGAGAAGCTGTGGCTGCCCCATCCCTGGCAGTGTTCAAGGCCAGGCTGGCTGAGCCTTTGTGCAACCTGCTCTAGTGGAAGGTGTCTCTGCCCATGGTCAGAAGGTTGGAACTAGATGATTGTTAAAGGTCCTTTCCAACCCAAATCATTCTATGATTCTATAATCTTCTGCCCACTTCCCTCACTTCTTTTCCCAAGCAAGACATAAAATCCTGCAACACAATTATTTATAATCTGCCTTATCCATTGGCTAGACATCTATTCCAAATTAAACAGAAAAAGCCTTTCCTAGAGTACTAGGGAAATCTGCAGTGATTATCTCAGAGCAGACAGTTACACTGTGTCCTTGGACTTCAGTACCATGAAAAGTATACTGAAGACATGCAGGTTCTTTAGCTACTGTGAAACAAGCACAATAAAAAGACCAGTGCTTATTGCAAAAGCTTTAAAACCTATTTTATGAATACAGATGTAGTTACATACTGAAAAAGAATCAAGCTAAAACTTCTGGGGTATCAGAGCAGGCTTGCAGCACTAAATATTCTGGAGAAAGCAAGTTTTTTTCAATTGGCTTCAGTGAACATCAACATGTAAGGAATGATCAGTGGCTGAGCTCTTGCAATTCATCTTTTATAGGTATACTTGAGGGACAAATGCATAAAAGTATTATGCACTATTCCATTTTCACATTCATTAATGCCAAACCCAGAGGTTTTCAGTGACCTTCTTGCTCTGTTCAGGGCTGTGACTAATGGAGCTACCACAGCCTAATCCTCCCAGCACTCATGGCTCACTTCTTCCATGCTAATGTATGTACATTATGTATGCATGTAATGTATGATTATTTGAGAGCAAAAAGCCTACATCCACACCTAATCTCCACTGCTCCCTCCTTTCTATTCCTTCTCATATCACAGAAGGGGTAGGTAAATCATTTAGCTTGAGTATGAAAACAGGAGTAGCACAGTCCCAGAAACAGATCCTAACACATATTACATGCAACAAGATGTCTGAGAACGAGGTTTATTCCAGGCTTTCCTACTGAACTGCCTTATGAGCATTAGGAAGTCAATGCACTGCTGCTTAGAAGCTCCATTTCATTAAACTTATAGCTAGATTGACACACTATAATTAGAGGTTTGGAAAAACAAGGGACAATAGTGAAGACAAGGAATTTGGATTCTTAAGCCAAAAAAAAAAAAGAGACGACTGAAGGGTAAAATCCTAACAGCATTTGAAAAGATACTCTGCTGCCTCCTAAACTAGTTCATCTTATGGTCTGAACTCACTGTTGTAAAGATTCTCCTCCCACTGGCTAATATAACTTTCACTTGCTGGAATTTAAACCCAGTACTTCTTATCTGCTACATTAAGAACATGGAGAAGAAATTATTCACTTCCTCTTTGTTTCATGGTACTCACTAACTTTAATTAGTGGCTGTAGGAAATACATAATAATACTGCATGGATTTTGGAGTGCATTTTGGAGTTTCAGTTAAAGTTGACTAGCACTATGGAAAATTTTTACTATATCAGTTGCCTAGGGTGGAACTCATAACCAAATACCCTAGGCTTTCTTTATAGTCAATTAAGCCTTGGCCATGATCCAAGTCTAAAACAAGTCATAAAAGACCCCATTTCTTTTCAGAGAGAAATGTGGTAAGCGTAGAACTGTTTCAGCTATGGATACCTGTAAGAAACACAGACTCACAGAAAAAATTTATTGGAAAGGATGCTCCAGATGTCGTCTAGTCCAGCTACCTGCTCAAAGCAGATGAGGTCACTCAGGGCTGTGCCCATTCAATTCCTGTTACCACCAAGGATGGATATTCCACAAACTTGTAGAACCTGTTCCGGAATTTAACCACCCTCACAGTAAAAAATACGTTTTCTGACATCTAATCAGAATTAACTATTTTCCTACTTGTTACCATCAAAGACGTCTAAAATCAGCTGAGATTGGACTCCTAATGCAATTAACAGGCTACTTTTTCATAATATTGTGCTTGTGCTCACTTTATTCAATGGTCTTTGCAGCATGCAAAGAGTTTTTGAATCTGTGTTGTTGCAAGATGTATTTCAAACATTAGTAAGAAATGGAGCTAGAAAAGGCTAGGAAAAAAGGTTAGGGAAAAGAAGTTCAACAATAGTCAGTATTTCTGGAAAAGGAAAGTAATGAGAATCCTCCCATCAGATGCCAAGTATAGAAGAGACTCCTCCATAAGACAGTCAGCTTTTGGCTCTCTGTTCAAAATCTAAGAACAAAGAAATACAAGCAAAATAATTAGAAAGCCCACCATTAATTTGGATGAGGTCCATCAATAATTGGAAAGACTAAATAAAGGGAAATCCGAGATGTTACTATGAGAACTAAAGAAAATGTATGAAATGAGTGCCTCAGAAATGACAGCTTCCCAGCAACTCCTGGGTAAAATCTATGCATTTATAATAGACAAAGCTCATCTGCCTGCTTATAATTCAGGAAAGATCCGTATGTTGTTATCAGTACAGCAGAATTTGAATAATAAATTTTGGTGGAGACCATCATTTGCACTTCCCGTTTGGTTACAAGGGCATTGTAACAGATGATTTTCTCACCAGAAGCAGCTGGCTGGTGATATTATTTTTCAATTAATGATACTACACTATGAATAAATTACTGCATGTAGATATGAAAACAATGACAATTAGTGAAAGAAATTATGCAATTAACAAAGTAGGTTTTGGTTGCTGTTTAATCGGAGGGTAAGGAAAGTCAGAGATGCAGTAAAGCCCTTCTGGACACATTGAAATTTGTATGCTGGAAGCTCTAAAAACAATCCAAGGCAGACTGGGTAAATGGCTCTAGAAAAAGCTAGAATTAGGGAAATGTAGAGAGACAGAGAGTAAAGAAGCAAAATACAGCAGTGTTGAGAAAATCTACAGGGATTTTGCTTTTTAAGTAAGAATGTAATTTTGTATTGAATTCTTAAAAGAACCAGAGATTTGAGTTATTTAGAACTGAAATGCTGTCATTTTATCTCTTTACATTGTACATGTAAATTACATGTAATTATATTACAGCTGTGTAATTCTGCACTTAGTTGAGTGTTAAAGTAAAGCTTTTTGGTTTTACCCTTTTGGAAGAAGAGATAACACAAAGAGCCTTATGTTAAAGAACCCTTTACTGTAGTGATGCTCTTACTGTAGTGATGTTCATCTGGATTGAACTGCTGAACTCAATTCTGTATTTTAACTTGCATTTCATACTAGCTGTGGAAAACATAACCTAATGCAGGTACATAAAAGGTGAGATCTATATTAACCAGTCTTCAGTCTCTAAGTACTCCTCTATGTGAAAATGAGGACCAAATCAAATAGCTGAAATAACTGTACCTCTGTGCATGTGTATCAGCAAAGATGCTAGCTTTAGCCACATCACTGAGTTACAGAATACTGCCAATTCTTCTCAGAAACAAATAAAAATATCAAATAACAGAAAGAAGTAACAGAAAGAATAAACAATGGATATGACCCAGGAAAAAGATGACCTGCTTTGCATGTATGTGTCTTAATAACCAATATGATAATTGATAATCTGTGCTATGCACCTTGCTCTGAAAACCTGAGCATGAATGTCAGCTGGTACAAATGAGACTCTCCATTTAGAGCTCAGGTTTTCTTTCGTTCTTTCTCATGCCATCCTGCTCTGCATAGTGTTCCTTTTCCAGACAATAAGGAGGCAAGCACATTTAGATACTGCCCATGTACAGCAAAATGTCAACAGGAGTTCACATTCCAAGGACTCACACCTTGCAGAAACACAGGCTCCTCTTTCTTAAAGATTATGTAATAGACCTCTCTGGCTATGCTTTGTATCCTTTGCACATTTATAGTTCCACTCTCTTGCCCTGGATCAGAAGTTGATGAAATCTTCCTTGCAGTGCATTGAGGGACAGAGATGTTGAAATCCTGATCTCTCTGTATCAGTCCCAATCTTCTTCATTTTTTACAAAACCATACTCTTGCTGTTGGTGAAATCAGGATTAATTTCTCTGTCTGAACATTAAGATGACTTCCCAGTACCACACTCTCCACATCCCTCCCCTAAGACCTTGAAAACAGAAACATTTTTTATGCGTTTCAGCCTGATCAGGAGTCACAGTAATTACCTATGTAATAAAGAAAGAGCCCCAGCAAAGAGTGTGGAAGCACAACACTGTTGTAAGAGAGCAGTCAGGCTGTACACTTGCATGTTAGTGTCTGACAGAATGTGTTCTCCGTGGACAGTTTTATATGGTATGAGAATGAAAAGTGCAGAGAAGGACAAGCTCTAGTCAGAAATCTATACCCCAACTTGGAGAAACACTGATCAGGAATTTTCAGCAAAAATTTTCCCTCAGAATACACTAAGTTGTCAGGGAAAAAAAAAAAAAAAAAAGCAGGGGAATGTTTAAACATCAGTGAAAAGCTGAGGGGATGCTTTGGTTATCAAACCCTTCCCTCCCAGCCCCATTTCCTTTCCTCTCTTCTCCCTCTGCATTTAAAGGTTGTGTGGATGGCCATCTCTTGGCGCCTGAAGCCTGAAGACAGACAGCCACCAAAGGATGTCCTTTGTGACATAGAGGAAAAGAAAACCTGGGAAAGGAAACTGAGGAATCAGTGACAGAGAAGCAGACTGCAGACACAGCAAGAGCTATGATGAGGCTTCTGTCATCCTTCAGAATTGCGGGTGTGCAAACACTTCTTACAGAGCCTTGGCCTGGGGAAGCCACTACAATGTCCCAGAGTTCTCTGGGAAGGCCACTACAAGGCTTCAGGGTTTTCTGGGAAAGCACAGAGGAGACAGCCATGGACAGGAAACCCCTCATGTTAACGCTTTAAGCTGTGACTTTCTATAAATGCTTCATAGCATTTCCACACAGGCCGAGAAAGCAGTGTGCAGGCTTTCTGTGCTGCTCATCAGAAAAGGGTATGAGAGAAGCATTTGTGGAATAATATGGAAAACCCCAAAACTTTTCTTCCTGGCATCTGCAAAGTGAAAGATGAAAAACCACGTAAGACTATCCTAGAAATGCACACACTTTTTCTTCAGAACTTGAAAGGCACACATGATAAAAAAAACCCTGCATATAAATTCCATTGGGGATTGTTTTCATTATAGTGTTCTTCACACCTCATTCTACTACAGTTTATCTGCTACTTGCTCTGCAACTGCTAAGGAGTTCTGTTTTCCAGCTACTCTCTCAGTAACTAAATGATGGGCTCTGCAAGCACAGAAGTTTCTGACTACTGAGGAAAACAGGATAGGAAAATAATCCATTTTTGTTTCTTCTGTCTCCTGATGTGCACGCTAGCAGTTTCATTCTGTGTACACTTCGATGTCTTCCTTTATCTGGTCATTATATTGGATTTACGTGGCAATTAACAAACTCAGGTTTTCTGGGATTTTTGAAAAGAGAAAGGAATGACATGAGTTCTGTGATATATTCCTCACGTGACTGTGAAATATTTCTTTCCTACTTACAGCATAGCGATAACATCATTTTCCCAAATACATGGCATTGCAGATCTCACATAGCTTCAGAAACATCAAAATATATGCCAACAATACTCTGAAGTAATTACTCTTTATACTACATTCCAGAGAAATACTTGGTATAATCAGTGTCTTTCTTTTACACACCTTACATATTCTTCCCACAGGACAGTATAGAGAGGTTTCATCTTTCAAAGCAAAAACTCAGCTTAACCCAGAACACCTAAAAACTTCTAAGCAAAAAACACTGGAAAGTTCCTTAAACTGAAAATGGAGAATTATTATAAATATAGGAAAATGTTCCAGTGTTCTTAAGAATACTCACTGAACACAGATCATTTTACAGTCAGATTAAACTAATCGTTACATAAATAGTTTTGACATTTATATGTTCACCAAGGTGATTCAGTGTATTAAGATGTCAGCAATTTTTCAAGAAAGCTATAGTTTGACTTACCGGGAAGTACAGAAGAAGTGATCCAAACAGAATGGTTTCCAGCAGCACCAGCCCTGAAGCCCTGATACTCTAGAAGACAAAGAACAATACAAAACATTAGAAAATTCTCTCTGGGTCACATTTACATGCTGGGTTCTTTGCAGAAGGCACCTTCACTCCTGTCAGCATAACTCTTCCACAGTAGTGCTTACTAAAGCGCGGTATTAAGCTGTCTGTCATACTGGCATGCTCCACGTTCTTTAATTCACAGGCTCATTACAATGGTTGTGTTTTACAAAATCCAATTTAAAAAATCATTCTTTCCTATGTTAGATACTATTCAACACACATTACCTGGATACCTTTTGAAACTGCTAAAATTGCTCTCAAGTGTGAAGAATTATGGATCGTGGGAATTACAGATATGAATTTGACTTTAGAATTTGTTCTGTACTATTTAAATTTCAAGAACTCCTTTGAACATTTTGACTTATTTAATATTAATGACTAGGCTTCTACAATACATATGAATAATTGACAATTTTAATGAATACAGAGTGGGCTCTTAGATTGAAAGCACCCTTTATTCTTCCTGAAATTTTGTACAAAGATGTTGATTCAGACATTAACTTGTCAGGCTTGTAAAATACCATGCCATTTCCTCACTGATTCTAACTCAGTCTCTTCATCATTGTTTTCTTACATTTTAAAATTTCAAAAAGTCAATGCTTTTTCCTAATACAAAATACATTCCAATAAGTTTGATGATTTATGTATAGTGCATCTGCATCTTAAAGACAAAACATCAACACGGCTTTCCATTTCTTTAACCATCTCATTCCCCTGAGATACTGTTTCATACACTGCTCTTTCCTGACTGCAAGCAATGCAGGCAGATAGGATAGCAGAAGCAGCTTCACCAAGAATCTTCCGAAAAATCCCATTCTTTTGCATCACAAATTCCTGTTGTGGGCTGGAATTAATGGTTTGTGGTAATCTCTCTAACAGTTTTAGATGGGAAAAGTTTGTCTTTCAGAACTAAGGCAATCACTAGAAATATAAATTATCTATCAGAATGGATTTGCAGACAAACTTTTGGTGCTCTGGGGTCCAGTTTCTGCTTGCTGATAGAATTTTCTAGATAAAACGCAGTATTTCAGTGAATCTAGAATCTTATTCAGGTTTCCTATTTCATCAGTATTGTGTTTGAACTAGCCACTTTTAAAATATCTGAAGTACTGAACATAAACTGAAAGACATGGAGAAAATTCTTCGGAAGCCTTTTTAATATGAGACAGTTATGGAGCTACCTAGTTTCCAGGGATGGTGAAACTTGCAGCGATGTTTGTCCAAAGCATGTGTATCAGCAGAGACATCACCAATATCCTACACAAGTGTTCACCTCAAAAATTAACATGAAAAGTTACATCCAATGGGTATTCACATCAAAGATTCTGCTTTAAGGAAAACACTAAAATAACAGCTCCAGGACCATCTTAGTGCTACTGATGCTGCATTAGTCACAATGTAAGCCTGAAGTGAGGATTATGAATGGCTTTCCACTCATTTTAAGATTATAATGGCACCTTTTTGGTTCAACCACTGCAAGATGTTTTCGCAAAAATCTTGGGCCCACAGCTCGTTTCCTTATTTTTTGGCCAGAATTGTTCATGTATTCTAGAATCATTATTATGGCTCCTGTTTTCTAGCCTTTTCCAATTCTTTCACTTTTCCTTGAGGATCTTAACCTTAGACTTTCACGTTAAGAGTTTCATATTAAGGACTGCAAAGCTGTTCTGTCTCCTCTTTCTAAAACTGAACCCTGAAACCAAAATGCATATAGTATTAGCAAAATTTTTATGGAAATTATATCATTCCATGCAATATTCCTTACTGAATACTGACCAACAAGTGTAGGTTATATTTACAATGAGTTCCTACAATGCAAGGCACTAGTTTCAAGAACCTGAATTTAAATGGTTTGGGTTTTCTTCTTTTTTCTATTATGATGTTGGGTAAAGCATAAACATAATCTCAGCAAAAAGCTGGGAAGCTGATAACTAAAATGCCACTGTCAGATTTTTGGGCTCAAGTGACCCCATTGCTCAATGACATATCAAATTCAGCTGAGTCATTACTTTATATAATTTGTTTCTGTCACTTGGATAGACAGGCAGCCACTGGTCTGCTAACGTAAAGATAGTCCAGAACTTCTGTACTATATTTCCCCATGCAATAGCCCTGCCTCATTTCATATGTAGAAGGATGCTCCAGAGACACTCACAAAGCATTTATATCAACAGACAAAAGTTGCCCAAAACACATTTATTTTGTATTTGTGAGACAGTCATTACTTATAAGCATCCCTAAACAATAAACAAAGACCCAAAGGGATGATACTATCGTCCATGGCTGCTGTAATAAAATTGTTAATGTACCCATATTTCTGAATTCAGATGGATTCAACTTTTTCAAGTGGCACTTTAAAATCAATACATATAGACATCTGCTCAAAACTGCTTTCTGCAGACACCTCTGATTTAGTCTAAAAGCAAAAAGATGGAAGTAAATGTTCAGATGCCAGTTAAGAAGTCATTAAATGGAATACTTCCAGGTTGCTTTAATTAAGAAGTGACTAGACTCCCAATTATTTTACAGTGTAAATGTTTGAAGCTATGGATCATGGACACTGCTTGGACACGTATAATGGAAAGTGCAAATATTTGTATATATTATAAATGCAGCATGAGTTGTTTCACGCTTCTGATGAACACATAAAGTTAGCCTGAGCAAGATGTAAACTTTGTGTGTAGCACATGAAAAAAAAAAGCTCAGAAAGCTTAGAAAAAGTTAAAATCTGCCTCTGATAGCACAGATTTCACACTGTGTGATGTCAGGTTCCCAGCACTATAGGACCGTGTCCACAAGACTCCTTTTGTGGCCCCAACTCTGCCATAACTAGGACCTCCACACATTTTGAGACAGTTTTTCTTCCCAGCATGTTTGTAAGACAACGGCACATTACACATTGGGAATTAATGCAGAACACCATACACAATACTGGCAGAGATCATTGAACTCACATCTCTTACAATTGATCAACGCTCAAACCACTGAACAATCTTCTTTTTTTTCTTCCTTATTTTGTACAATGCATCTGTAAATGCCAGACTAGCCAAGAAAGTAGCTGAAATGGACATCATAAGGAGAAGATGGAAATGATCTAAAAGAGCTAGTCTTCAATCAGCTTCTATGTGAACACACTTTTCTAAACAAGTCCTTTGCATCCTGATCAGTCATAGAATCACAGACCAGTCAGCGTTGGAAAGGACCTTAAGATCATCTAGTTCCAATCCCCCTGCCATGGGCAAGGACACCTCACACTAAACCATGGCACCCAAGGCTCTATCCAGCCTAGACTTGAACACCACCAGGGATGGAGCATTCACAGCTTCCCTGGGCAACCCATTCCAG